>JBAMJV010006580.1:0-113680 GCA_037951105.1 Echinarachnius parma
GTGACATAATTCCTCTATAAGCTGTCAAATCCATCAAACTTAAAGGATTTGGTTTCCACCATAATTTCCTGGAGTACATGACAATTTTTTACGATTCTGATCATATTTCTTCTTACTGTCTTTTTATGACATTTTTGACATAATCTGTCAAATCTGGAAAACGCTAACAAAAATTAGTTTCAGTTTGAATTTCCTGAGATATGCAAAAACTGTTTAGTTGTTGATGCTCATATTTCTCCTTTAAGTTACCCCCTTTTGTGACATAATTTGATATAATCTGTCAAATCTGTCAATGCTGAGAATGCTTGCTTTCAGTTTTAATTTCCCGAGATATGTAAGAAATGATGAGTTTGCTGTTAACATTTCTTCTATATTCCCTACTTTTTTTGTGACCCAATCTCACTACGTCAAGCATTATGGTAGGAAACAGCAATAGGAAGTATCATAACATGAGCTTGGCTCCCGGACAATAAAGATTCTTTCTTCTTTCTTCACCTGTCCAGTATGATTGAGGGGGGGGGGGGAGGAGGGGTGAGGGCAGAAGGATGCGAGAATTCTCATTCTATTTTCAGAATAAAAAGAGTGTTTTTGATGAATGAAGTTTGCTAAGATGCAAACTATTTTGGCTGTTTTTCTGAGTAAGTATTAAGACAACATCTTGAATTCTCATTCTATTTTCAGAATAAAAAGAGTGTTTTTGATGAATGAAGAATGCTAGGCAAACTATTTTGGCCATTTTTCTGAGTGACTAAGACAAAAATCTAAATCTATCGGTACAAATTTTGTAAAGGTGACAACGACGGATGAGGTTTATTACAATTTGTGAAGACAAAAGTGCCTTCTAGAGAGGATGATGATCATACTCTTTTGATAATTAATTTTCCTGTTGTAAATGAGATCTTCAATGAGCGAGGAAAATGATTTGGATTGAAAACTTGTGAAAACACAAATATGGCAGATTTAAAACAAATTCAATCTCTGAAAATATGTCACCTACATGTTTATCCTATCGTCCATGAAAAGGTAGAATTTAAAAGTAAATGTTCAGATACTCTGTTCCTTTAAAAAGTGTTATCATTTGAAGGTAATTCCGTTGAAAAATACAATCATTGGTTGGATTAAAAGCCTGGAACCAAACAATGTAAGTTGTCATAATATCTACTACAGGGTCAGTCTGATTTTAAGTAGAAAATACAAATATCCTTGGAATTAAAGTGATAATTTCATAAGTCTTACTCTGAATCTAACAACTTGTTAGATTTGTACATTTGAAGGTAATTCAGCTTATTCTTGAATCAATTGATGGATTAAAAACTCTGAACCCAAACTATATTTAAACCAAAGTTATCGGAGTGTCTAATCCAGTCTTTTGAATAATGAAGGAAATAATATCAAGGAAAGCCTCCATGGACATATCCTCGTGGTTACAAAGTGAGAATTCTATTCACAAGTTGTATTACCCGATGGACTATTGTATTTTACATGATCACTGTAATGATTAGGGGAGGAGTAACAAGCACTCCTTACAAACCAACATTGGAGTAGAGATTTTCTTTCCTTCACTGATTCATGATCTTCTATCCTTAGGAGGAGGAAGAAGAAAAACAATCATATTCCCATGATGAAAGCTATTTAAATAATACCTATTTTTATCCTCCATTTGAAGAAGAAAAAAAAAAATCCCATGCGACATATAACATGAACAGCTAGCTAGCTCTTTTTCATTACATTCTATAATGACAGATTTTATGCCAAGACCTCTGTGGGAGAGGCACAACCCTAATACCAACATTTTCCCAAAGCTCCCAAATCTCACACAAAATCCATCATTTTAACCCCGAAGCAGCTACATATAGTTTTGTTTTTTTCTTCATTTTCACTCAAAATTTGTGAGTGTTGGATCAAGCGATGGCACTGCACTATAAACATCATATGCTTTCTCCGTCAAAATAAAAACCATGTAATGCACAAGTTTTGACTTCCAAAAAGTTTTTCCTTTTCTTTTCTTAGAGGAAAATACTTGGAGCCTAGGACAGATTGCAAATGAAATCCTCACCCTTTATCTTAACCCATTCCCTTTGAGATTCTAAAATCTCCATTATACTTGGTACATAGCCCACCAGGTTCCCGTAGGCAAAGGGGTTATTGGTCTTTTGAACTTATGGCACTGAGTGGGCTTGTAAATGCCCATTTTGTCCAGGAAAAATAAGGGAGTGTACCATTTCCTGCCATCTTGCTGTTTCATGTGTTTTCTTATTCTTTTTTTTATAATAAAAAACTTCCAATAAAACCTACAATGCACCAGTACACTGCACTTTTCTATTCAATTCCCGTCAAAATATTGTAAACAAACCCTTCTTGTGATTTTTTTTTTTTTTTTTCAGTTTTATTCTGCTTCCATCCCTTTTAAACTTTGAATTAGTACCTCCTTCCACTTTTTCTACTTCTCTTTTTTTTTTCATTTACAAATCCTTTCTTACCCTGGCACGACCTTCACTATCCAGGGATTAAAATGTACATAGTAATACAAATAGAACCAACATGTGCCTTCTTTGGCAAGAGGTCTATGGGTGGATGATGTTCAAACACATAGGTGATGAAGACAAAGAATTTGATTTAAAAATAACTCGGTCTCAGGATTTGAAAAAATTAAACGTGTGAATGAAACCATATTTACTTGGGTGAGTTTAACTCACTTCAAAAACATCTAGATGATGAAGACCATAAATGTTATTCAAACCAGCTCAGGATTAAGTAAATGTGTGAACGCAACCATATTTACCTGGGTGATTTCTCCTTGGCAAGTCCAGTGGCTGGAAGAAGCGTTCATACTTGGTGGTTATCAGGTCAGACAGGAGCGAATGGCACGCCATCATGTACATAAACTCCACGTGCTGGGGAACAAGCCTGCATTGCGCCTCTGGTTCCGTACCAAGTTTCTTTATAAAGCCGTTCAGACAATCTTCGTTGCAAAGTTCTGTACAGAACTTTGCAACTTGAAGATCCTGTTGAACGGCTTTATAAAGAAAAAGAAAAAGAAAAAGAAAGGAAATATTAATTAATGTTCATGTATGCACATGCCATCGTAAACATAATCTCCAGATATCTAGGAACAAGTCTACATTGCGTCTCTGGTTCCATTCCAGGCCTCTTGATGAAGCCGTTCAGACAATCTTCATTGCATATATATGAGTAGCTCTGTGCAGTTTTTCAACACTTTTCAATTTTGAAAATAGGAGACATCTCTTATCGAGCAGTATGACCACAGGTTGTCTATCTTCACTTGCTATCTATAACGATGACCAGTGCTCCCAGTTAGTCTCTTAAATAATTGCCAATTTGGAGCTTAGATGTCATCTAGACTCTTTTTCTATTCATACTGACCTGAACATGTCCATCAACACTGGCAAATTGGCAACAAAAGTTTATTTATTTAGTTAGACATGGGGAAAGAGGGGAACTGAATTGATGACAGTAAATGTTTTATACAAAGCAAATATGATGGCTGGAATTTTGCCGATTGTGCGTTTCTTGGATGAGGGGTGATGAATGAAATGAAACATCTCATTTTGTGATGGGGTTAAAAACTGCTATCACTTATTTTCTATAAATTAGATTGTCCACTCACTATCTCTCTATCACTTTTGATAAAAAAAAAGTTATGCCTCGAGAATGTTTCTAGAATTATAAACAATGAAAAGGAAATATATACACATATCCATTTTTTCCAGGATAGAGTGGTGAAGTGTGATGTCATAAATGATGTCATAAACATTTTTTTTAGAATGTTAATATTTGGACATCATTTTCAGAAGGAGCATAACAAATAATGTCCAAATACCGAAAATCAAAGGAATAGGTTACGTATTGGCCGAGATATGCCCATCCGAATGATTTTTTGGTCAATGGGCAATCAGTGTTATAGTGCACTGGTTCCTAAAATTAGGAACCAGTGCACTATAACACTGATTGCCCATTGAAGTAAAATTCATTCGGATGGGCATATCTCAGCCAATACATAACCTATTCCTTTGATTTTCGGTATTTGGACATTATTTGTTATGCTCTTTCTGAAAATGAAGTCCAAATTTGAAAATTCTAAAAAAGTGTTTTTATGACGTCATGGCTTCTGTACTCTATAGCTCCCAGTGTGAGCGGTTTCAACAGTTTATAGCCAAGGAGTAAAACTGGGGACAGATGGGCTAATTTTCGCTTGAATAACATATCCTTCCTATCTTCTAAAACAAAATAGGTTGATTTTAGCTGCAAAAGAGCTGATTTGACCCTAATATGTGATACGTCTGCTCGAATATGAGGTGCGTTATCCCAGTTTTTTTCCAGAAACTTTTCAAAAGTTTTCACAACCCTTGCAGGGCTGTAGCTAGCCCCCCTAAAACCCAGTCTCATATGATTATGAGTCCACACCAAACAGATTTCTACCGCTATACTATAGCAGTTTAGCAGCAGACAATTTTCAGGTTTGGGGGTTGTCCTTGGACTAGCGCAAAAATAGAATAGCTTCTAGACATTTTTTTTTGGCTGGCTGGCTGACGCATCAACATGAATATGAAAGGAATGAGAATGACTGTTTTTAATGTTCTTTTATATAAATGTGGCTGAGCAAGAATCATTCAGAGATTAAGACAAAAATAATACAGGATGTGGTCAATGAATGTCAAGTCTTGTTAAGCATCATGTACCATACACGATCATGTACCATACACGACTTAAGGGCATCTAGTAACTTTGTTGACAAGTGCATAAAGTGTTGAATGTGGATGTCTTGGAAAGTACTTCTATAAAGCTAAAGGAGTACCTGGAACTATAGCCCTTGTCGGAAAAAAAGGATGAAATAAAGACACAACAGGTTAATAATTACCTTCTTAGAAAGAAGAGAACATTAAAATGCACCTTCACTTGCAATTTATCAGACAAGTTATAGAATTTCCTTTGAAACCTGACCTTGCAAGGAACCGACCACTTAAATCTGAACTTACTGATGTCCCAAATATGGATCATATCAAATTTAATTCCCTGTTGAAGTGACCTTGCGAGTACCATGGTTGGTCAGTGGAGTAGACCAATTTCTTCATTTCCTCTTTGAATATATGGATTGTATCCAAAGTACAGCCGATGACAAGTTACAGGAGCAGTGGCATAGCGAAGGGGCTCCTGGGCCCAATTTATAAATGCTTGCTTTCTTGGTATCTGGTAGTTTTGATTTTGGGGCAAATTTAAAAAGCTAACATCCAAAAGGCTTCGGGGCCTCTGGGCTCTGCACCCTGGATTCCCACCATAGGTCCTTCGGTAGGACCCTGGACCCCTGGACCCCCCCCCCCCCCCCCCTCCTCTTGCAGGATTCCAGGCTACGCCACCGTACAGAAGTCTGGGTTTACTCTGGAAACAGGTCAGATCAGTGTCTGAAAGAATATCAAATTCCTTCATTTCCTTTTCAATTAAATTTGTCACAATTAAATCTGATGACAAGGTCCCATAGTGAGATACCATGCTGCTGGCAAAATGTGATGTTATGAATTATGTAATTTGCCTATACAAATTGAAGACGATTTCCTAATCATTCTCATAAGAAATTAATATATAGGTTCTAACTGCTGATTTGAACAATTTGTTAATTTCTTCCTCTTCAAATTCTGAGCGTTGTGTTTAAACTACAACTGATGATAGGGTCCAGTAGTCAAACTGTCATTTGAAGTTACTGTGATATTTGGATGTCTGCTGCCGTAAGCCACATATATTCACAATATCATCTTTTAACTCTTTTGCTCCTGGTGGGTTATGTACAGTCCATGAGGATATCAGAATATTAAAGGGAATTGGTCAATATGAGGACTGTGAACAGTACAAGTGATAACAAGTTTCAGAAGGCTTGGATTTTACACTATATTTAAAGTTAAAGTCCTTCCCGTGCCAATGTTGGCACATAAGGCGGCGCCTATCTTTGATTCATTAGCCCTAGGCCACACGTCTACTAAATGTAGCGATAGCTACAGAAGGGGGCCAGTCCTCTGGTAACTCGTGTGATTAACTTTCCCTTCTCCATTCTATAAATGCTGAGCGCCTGGCTAGAAGACAGAAGGTCCCATTTTTAAAAGTCTTGGGTATGACCCGGTCTGGGTTCGAGCCTGGGACCTCCCGTGCATGAGGCGGACACTCTAACCGCTAAGCCACCATGCTCGGTGGTTTTACACTATATAGAAAGTGCTAATCATTGTCTTAAATAATAAATGCTATGTGAAGGTTCGCTAACTTGACAATTTTCTCAATTTCCTTCTTGAATAACAGGACCTAATTGTCCTAAAACGAAACTGATGACAGGGAACAGAAAGCTGTGATCAGTACTGCAGACACTTTAAATTCTCAAGTTAATCTGTTAAGCGTAACAACGCTGGAAACTTTTGCCATATACTTCTTGAATTAGTCCAAATTACACAACTGATGACAGGTAGCAGAAATCTGGGATTAAGATACAAACAGGTCAAATCAGCTTCTGAATGGATATTGAATTTCTGTATTTCCCTTTGAATTAAAAAATAACATGTACATTTTCAGCCAAAGAATACAACAAATATAATTTTGTAAAGTCTATGAATCATGATTTAAATCATGATTTAAAGTAGGAATTCTTGCTATGCATTGTCTAAAAAGTGGGTCATATCTAACAGTAATACAAATTATATTAAAGTCTGTATTTTTGTCATTATGATCAATAACTTTCACAAAAAATACAGCAGATGACAAGATGTAGAAATCAGTTACCAAAATACATGTCTAATTCTATCTGGATGTCTGCCATCGGTCAGCTGTTCTTTCTGAGTGACACCGTTTCCAGTCAGGAAATTGGAACTCATTTCTTGCTATTTAAAGGGATCTAGTAACTTTGTTGACATGTGCAAAAAGTTATGAATGGTTGATGCAATGTATATTGTTGTTATCTCATATATCCACAGGGTATTGTGTGAAAATTTCAAGTCAAATGGACATTGTATGGCCAAGTAATGAGCGAAAATGCAAAGTGATATTCAGTAACTCACTGCACTCACTTTGTACACGGAAGAAAAACTCGCCCGGAGTTTTTCTTATCTGAATACTTCAATCATACATATCTTTGTAACGAAAGGGAAATTTGAAAAACCGAAACCTGTCCCATGATTTTATTGTTAATACGAATACAACAAGGTATAAGGGAACCGCTAGAATTAAAATTTTATTTTGAGGATTTGGACAATGTTACTATGTCCCTTTAAAATCCTGACACAAATGGGCTTCAAATACCTATCGATGACACTTTGCAAAAACAGATAACTGTTATGTTACCTATTTAGTACCACTCCACAAAATATATATTTGTCATTATTATACTAAGTTTGGTATTTGAATTTGATAGAAATGGATTACTTGTGCTTGTTTTAGAAAATAGGTTATGTTTAATAAATGGAGTGCTGTAAATAAATAAATAAATAAATATAAATACAATGTGCATGACTCACTAATGAGCAAGGGAAGTTGATTTGTTTATAGTTTAGTTCTTGTGAAAAAAAACCTGGATAACTCAGAGGATATCATTGGTGCATCTTGGCCAATGGTCAGCCCAAATAAGGGACAATGATCTTTATGAGGTGGGCATACTGTCTAAGAACTGAAAAGGTAATTAAATATATAATTCATATATATGATATTCAATTTTTTAAAATAATTTTTCCTGTGAAAGAATCCTAGGCCTAGAGAGGAGAAATGCCTCCTGCACCCCCCCCCCCCCTAATTAAAGCTACATCACTGCTCTACATACTATCGTACTATGGAGTGCCATGTTTTCCCAACAGTGGCAATGTTCATATATATGTTAATTCAACATGTGTTTTGATTTACTGGTAAGACTTGGCCATCTTGTCATGCGCAACTGTCACGACTGTCCGACATAGATATTTGTCTTCTCTTTGGGGATTTTAAACATCAACCATCAGGCTGAAGCATCTGTTAGTATTCACATTATTGCCCTTCAGCTGGCCTTTCATAGAAGTAACATTTTAAAGTCCTATATTCAGATTTCTTCAACCCGAAAAGCAATAAAAATATCTAACTTCTAAGGTAAATTAACCCGGTTCCTTCAAGATCCAGAAATGCCCATGTAGACTTTGTAAATAATTATAGCCTACAAGGTTCCTGCACGCAAGGGGTTGATGCACACACACACACAAAACAAAGACTATAGCACCAGATTGCTACCACTGCTTCTATTAAAAATGGATAGACTTTTATTTAAAGTTGGTTCTGATTTGTCAATCAGATGAGCCGTGTGCGTAGGGTGCCATCATGGGAACGCCCAGTGCAAGATGTGAAGTACACACTGGCTCATGCAGTGCGCACAAACTAGCCTACATAGGTATAACCCGTTCCCCCTCGAGATTCTGAAATCCCCATACTTTGTACACAGCCCACCCAGTTCCCGTAGTCAATGGGTTGAAATGGCTATAAACTGCAGTGTACATCCGCTCGCATGAATCCCTACGCATGACAGTGTTTAAAAAGATGGATTGACTTGAATAAATGTGTTTGGGATTATGATTTCATCCTGGCTATCTTGCCACGTGCAACTGGCTCGAGAGCCATTTAAGCTCTTGTCACATATCGAGGGACAGCATTAACGGACGCCCGGCAGAGAGCAAAATTTGTAATCTGTTTGTCTACATTCGTATGCATTTCTTGCCCCTTTCTTGTTCGGCAAATGCGTTCCTTAATTGTCAGGCGATGTCTGTTGTTTTAATCGGTGGAAAGTTTTGTGCATGCAGCAAATGGAGACAACATTCACCATCGGATAATTTTTGTCGCAAATTTTCTATCCGTTGGGCATCCGTTTACGCCAGCGTTTCTCAACCTTTTTTAACCCGAGGCCCACTTTGGCTCCTACAAATTTTTGGAGGCCCACCTTACAAGAACATATTTGGAAAAATGAAAAAATGACAATAAAATAACAATAAGAAAACTATGTGGTATCTATTTGTCAGTTGCAATGCAAAAAAACTTGTATACATACCTTCAATGGGACACTTGAGGTTATGGGAAATTAGAAAATCAAGTCGTGGTTTAGTGATGGGGGACAGGTTCACACGCAAAGTGGCATTCAGAGTCAGTGGCGTAATGAGCAAAAACCTTTTTTTTTTTTCTTTTTTTTTTTGGGGGGGGGGGGGGGGGGTGCTAAACTAAATCCGCATCACCACCGCATATGGGGGTGCTAAACTAAATCCGCATCACCACCGCATATATTGCGAAGGAGCAAAGCGACTGAGCGGGGGGAGGGGGAGGGTGTGGGAGGGGGTGTCCCCCCTCCCACGGTAGGGAGCTTTTGCATTTTTGGACTTGAAACTGTGCAATCTGGTGCATACCTAGATATGAAATTCTGACTTGGCAACGCGTCAAATATGCACCCCCAAAAATATTCGCAAAGTGACATTATACAGTTCAAACAGTGCATCAAAAGCCACACTATACAACAACATGAACATTGTATTCTAGACGTAGACAAGACCGATTCTCGAGGGAGCGAAACAATTACCGAGAGGGGGAAGGGTGATGGGCCCGATCGTAGGTTGGTGTCCGCCCGTGCACGGTAAGGGGGATTTTGCAATATTTAACTTGAAATCATACTATCTGGTGCATACTTGGGAAGGAAATTTGACTTGACATGAAGCAAAATCTTATTGCACATCAAATAAAATCAGCCAGGACGTGGACTAGCTACCACAGAATTTTTAAAATTTCATTTTGGCCGACCTCGCGGCCCACCTGAGAGAGCTTCGCGGCCCACCAGTGGGCCGCGGCCCACCGGTTGAGAAACGCTGGTTTACGCTATCCGGGGATATGTGACAATATCCTTATCTACAGTTCTATAGTCCTATAGCCATCTTTACCAGTGTGACCCATCTGCTTTTGTTTATAATACCAAACGTAGCTTGTAAGGAATAACATTTTAAACTTTTGATGCTAAACTTGAAATAGCCGTTGTCTGCAGTTTTCCCAGAAGCAACATTTAAAAGGCGATCCATTCAGTCTAAATCAGAACCGGAAACATTGAAAAATTAGCTTTCTAGCTCAGTTGGAAGAGCACCTTTCTACTTCTACCAATCAGGTTTGATTCCCGGGGAAGCCTAATTTCCCTCACTCATTTTCATCTATCAAATATAAAATCCTGTCCAACATGTATATTTTGTGCTAACCATAATATTTTATATTTACTAGGGAACAGGTTTAAACCAAGTTAATTTATCACGTACATATGTGAGACTTGCAACAGACCTATTTCATTATTTGTCTACGCTTTTTGGATTCTTCCCTCTGTCATCGATGTGAAACATCTGCGATTGTAAAATGCTACCATACTTTAATAGCTTTCAACGAGTTCATCTGCATATATACATGTATGCCATCCCGGAAGTAACATTTTTATACCCCACAAATTACCTTTCTTGTTACAGGTGACTGTCATACTCTGTTCATGTTTTTTTTCTCACTGTAACCTAGGCAACAGACAAAGCTTTTACTTAAATAATAATAATAGCAATTTTAGAGTGCCCTGTATCTAGGTGACCTATTCAGATGCGCACGTACAGAATTGGTAATTTACCACTACCAGACAGAAGTTGTGATTGAATTCACAGCAGAAATAATAATACAAATAAGTTTAAAGTTACAAAATAATAATTGTAATGAAATGTGAAACTTTATATCATTCCATCTCAATTATGACGAATTCAAACATGTTCATATTTTTCTGACCTTAAAATGACACGCTCTGTGTTTATGTTTGTCCCTTTTTTCCATTTCCCTTGTGATCATGAAAATAAATTACATCCAGGATTGTGCATGCCTCATTACCAACAGCTGTGTAGCCTTGCTTCAAGACCTTGGTACAAATCAAACCAAAGTATGCCACACTTGCACATGCAGCTACCAGTCTCCCACCTCTCTGCAGCTACTTAGCAAATTTGCCTGATCAATGTTCTTGAATATTGTTGGTAATTTCACTTGAAAATTATCGAACCCATGTGGGCCGTTGAAAGTTTGAATAATTACATTTCAAATCTTTGACTTTTGAAATTGTATATGGTCATGTAATGTCAACTTTATCTTAGTGGTTTAGGCTTATATACATGTAGCTTGGGCATGGTCATAAGACAACTGTCAAGTTTGTTTAAATTTTAGTTTGGTAAAAAAAAAGGAAGGATATTGACATATTATTAATACAATTATCAATCTTTGAATCTACAATAAAATAATTTTACATTTTGAACCTTGTAAAAAAACAATTTTTAAATTTCAACAGCTGTCTAGCCTTAACTCAAGACCTTGGTACAAATCAGTTCCCTTCATTTGCATATGCAACTACAGTTTGAATGATCAATGTACTCTGAACTTGAGTTAATTTCACTTGAAAGTTATTGAGCCCATGTGGGCCATTGAAAACTCTGAACCGTTACACTTACATTTGGATCTCTGACACTGACAGTGTTATGGTCACTAAAAGTCAGTTGTTTTATTGGTTAATATTTTTTTTACAGCTTGGACATGGTCATAAGGCAAGTGGCAAGATTAACGACTTGTAGTTTGAAGGAAGGAAGGCTAAAACATATTATTTACATTCTTAGATCTACAATAAAATAATATTCAAACAAATTTCTGACACTCTTTTCAATTTTGTGAAAATTGTTAAAAAAACTAACAGCAGTATAGCCTAATCTCAAGACCTTGGTACAAATCTTTGACTTGGGAATTTGTTTATTTATGGTCAATGAAATGTCCAATTTATCTTATTGGTTTAGATGTTTTTAGCTTGCGCATGGTCATAGAGCAAGTGGAAAGATTAATGAATTATAGTTGGGTGAAAAGGAAGGCTATTACTGTGACAATGATTTACACAAAATATTTTCTTTATACAATAAAATTAATTTTGTGAGAGCTTCTTCGCAGTTGTGCTTGATGCACTTGAATTTTGCATAATTTATGGATCCCTTGTGGACTGTTGAAATACTAAAGTTCAAATTAGTTGAAAGTGTTAACCCGTTCCCTACTTGATCTTGCAATACCCATAGAGTTATTACAGGAGCTATCAGGTTCCCATAAGCAATGGGTTAGGCTCTGTTATGGTCAAGAAATGTGAAATAATACTGGTTTCAACTTTTGATATCCAGTGCATGATCATTCTGCAATTTGCATGAACAGTTAATGAAATGTAGTATACAAAAATAAGTCTATGACAAATGAATACCATCCCCTATAAATTAACGGCAACAACTGCGGACATTCTGTTTGACTTTGTGAAAGCTACTTAGCAGTATTTCCTAAAGATGCACTTGAATTTTGTGAGCCAATTCACCCATGAAATTTATGAACCCCTGGAGGGCTGTTGGAATACTAAAGTTTTAATATAAAGTGCCACTGGAAAGTGTTAACCGTTATAGTCGTGAAACAGCATTTAATTTATGGATTTAGACTTTTGATAGACAAGGCATGACCATAAAGATCATTTGGAATTGCAAGATAAATGATAAATATTCCTCCAATGTGTAAAGGGAAAGAGGGATACATGATTTACACCTTCCTGGCCGGTTTCAAGAATTCATAGAATTGATGAATAACCACAGGTGTTAAAATTAAAAAGTGTATAAACTCAACAATACTTCTATCAAGTGCGTGCAACCGTACATGACATAATTTTTAAAGGGGTAGTTCAGTTTTGGTGTAGAGGGCGCTGCACAAAATAATTATTTTCTTGTGAGGTAATGAAAAACTGAGTGTAAAAATTTGAAAGAGCATACAATTTTAATGACATAATAAACTTTATTTGATCAAAATTGGTTCAGAAACGGCTGAAATATCAATAAATATATCCGATTGGAATAAGCAATGATTTTTTTTCAAAAATTAAAAAAATGCTTACACTTTTTAAAAAGTTTTCAAAAGAGGTTTTTTTAAATAGTTGTTGATGATCTCTCTATTTAATCATTATTTCAACAAAAAATCACATGCATAATTTTGTATGAAATGGTTGAAACCAATGCTTTTTTAGAGAGTGCCCTCTTGTGTTTTAATGGCTCTTTTTGAATGATAACGGGCTTTATACTTAGTCGTTTGTAATTTTATACCTTTCGAGCATGGTGGAGTTATAATTCTTAGTTTTTAATGTTATTGTGCAGATTTTGGTTACTAAAGCTCAGCCTTACCGAAACTGTACTACCCCCTTAACAAATACAGTGCCCCTTTATTTAAACAAATTATTCCAATTATTTTCTTTTGCCTTTCATACTGTTTAATAACTGAAAGCTTGGACTCTCCTTTCTTCCATTTCTATCAAATTTTTGTTACAGAGATGAAAACAATCATTGAAAGCTGTGCAAAAAGAAAATATGAGATTGTATTAACTACAAACCTCCCCTCTCTCACCTTCCCCCCCCCCCCCCCCCCCTCCCCCTGCCCCCATCAAACAATTGAAAATGACCTCACATTCCATGATATCGCTAAAAACACCTTGATTCTACCCCCAACAAAAATCAGGTATAAATACGAACAAGGATACTTTTCAGTAAAGATCTCATAAATTCGGTTTATCAAAACACCTAGATAACTGGATTTATTCCCCCTTTTTGTGCAGGTGAAGTTTTTTGTTATCATCTTCCCGGTAGGTCCAAGATTATAGGATCATATCAAAAGCAGCAAATCCTTGTAAACATATGTAATCTATCTCCCCTTGACAAACTATTTGATACTAATCCTCATCTCCCCGCTGTGGTATATACAGTATGCAATTCCCTTCAATTCAATATACTTTAACCCATTCAGGACTGGTCCCGAACATAATGGCCCGAAGTACATTGAGTGTGTGTTATGCCAAAATCAAATAATTTCCAATGGGTTAAAAAAACTTGCCATGATTAAAGGGACTTAGTAACATTGTCCAAATCCTCAAAATAAAATTTTAATTCTAGCGGTTCCCTTATACCTTGTTGTATTCGTATTAACAATAAAATCATGGGACAGGTTTCGATTTTTAAATTTCCCTTTTTCAAATTTCCCTTTCGTTACAAAGATATGTATGATTGAAGTATTCAGATAAGAAAAACTCCGGGCGAGTTTTTCTTCCGTGTACAAAGTGAGTGCAGTGAGTTACTGAATATCACTTTGCATTTTCGCTCATTACTTGGCCATACAATGTCCATTTGACTTGAAATTTTCACACAATACCCTGTGGACATATGATATAACAACAATATACATTGCATCAACCATTCATCACTTTTTGCACATGTCAACAAAGTTACTAGATCCCTTTAAGGTATCCTGAAACTCCATGATACCCCAATGCTATCCCTTATTCCTATAGTGGATGATTTGTTCACTGTGTCTAAAGAAGAACGTCTCATAAATATGTGTAATCCCTTTCACCCTGATGCACTACGTCACTCTTCCAAAATTATCTCCAGATATCTGGGCCCATATTAATAACAGCCTGCTAGCATAGTGTCATGCTAAGTCTATTTTTGATGACGTTGCTCAGAATTAAACACACAATCTTTTAGTTGCTAGCTAGGGTTAACTTAGTGAGTACCTATTAAAGGCTTAACCAGCTAACCTTAGTTGCGGACTAGGAAAACTGTTTGTTGCTCACTAAACCATATCATTTGAAATATACCTAGCAAGGAACTAAAGCTAGCACGATTTATGAATATGGGGCCAGGTATCTAGAGTCCCATGGTGTAATGGTATTCACCATCATAATACGATACACTCTTTTATCATTTATAAAAAAAGGTACAAAATTTAGGTATAATTTACCAGGGCTACTTTTCAAACTTTTCAAATTGCATGCAGAGAAAAAAACTCTAGATAACCATTTTTTTGCATTAAACTTTAAAGCAAATTTCACCAGGATTGGCTCTTTTATGATTTTTGGGGCTCTCCTTGCATTTTGGGGGCTAAATTATTTTGTTTTGTTTTGTTTTTTTACAAAAATCACCTCCTCCCCACTCAATCTCTCATTCAATTTGTGGATTATGATTTGACAGGATTATATCAAATGCTACAGATTGTCATCAAACTTTTCCCCTTGATAAAATGAGTCACCCATTCTCCATATCCTCAGTAAATCTCTTCCAGGTGTTCTGAATCCTCTGATGTATCAACATTTTCACCCACCTCTACAATCATGCACCACCTATCAATGTCACGTCACCCTATACTAGCCCTCCACCCCCACCCCAATCCTACATCAGGACATGTACATGTATCTTCTTTTCCTGTTCTGTTTCAAAAAATCTTAACAAATCATATCAAACGTTATCTCTCTTTCCGTGATGAACATGATGAAATGAGTCATCTTCCCCCTATATTTATCCATTACATTTTTCTTCAAAGTTTGGGTTCAAGTTTACGGAACCATGAAATAATGATGGTTCCGTAAGTGGTGGTAATTAATTGTATTGTTTATGAATTACACAACCTTTTGCAAAATGTTGGGTATCTATTTGATATCACAAAACGGTACCAAAACATAGAATCATGTGTTGTTCTTTGCCTGGTGGTCCCTTTTAACATGATCATGGATCATGTATGTTAACATGATCATATAAAATGCAGTCAATCTATGAAAACATATGTAATATATCTTCTGACCTTCAAAACACCCTCCCAAGGATGTGCATGTGCCAAATGGTGCATCAATATTATATTAACCTCCTGAATTCCATACTGTATGATCTACACTGACTTCCTCTGTATCAATATGGCTATGGTATTTAGGGGGTTTAACAACAGCCAACTCAACAAATTTTTCTCAACAGAAGATAAAAATCATGATTATTATGTAACACACGTGTCAGCACATTATAACGAGTGAAGGGGGGATATATTCAGCTGTTTTTTTTTTGATGCAAGATGTTTTCTCTGATAAGGGGTTTTAACGAATCTGTTGATGTCTGAAAAACCACCACTTTTGGCTCTGAGAAGTTTTAAATGAGAGCGGCAACTTGGCAAGGCATTCCAAAGGTTGTTATTGATCTTGTCGACTACAATCAGTTTTTAATAGTAAAAATTCTTCATTACTTAGTCAGGGCTCGACACTCACACTGGCCCACTGGCCCGGGGCCAGTGAAATTGCACTTCGGGCCAGCAAAAATGTATGTATAAAAGTAATTTTTTGGTGGCCCGATCGGGCAAGCAGATTTTCAACCCAACATTGACAAAATTAGAAAAATCTTGTTTTCTTCCATTAAACGCTTCATCTACAAAAATGTATAATCACAGGTTTGATCAGGAAAGAGTGATATATTGAATAGTAAAAAGTTTACTCATGAAATACAATTTTCGGCCCAGTAAATTTTTCTTTCGGGCCACCAGAAGCTGAAAGGGGGAAGAAGTTATTACAAAAAAGTGTGGAGCCCTAGCAATAAAGCAGGACAAGGGAGCTATTGTGAGTAATTGTGTGTGTTTTGCATCATGGCACCACATTCCCAATTTCAATGTACAATTTCTTAATGTTTCTAAAAAGGTCCTTGTGTCTTGTATTTACAGACTGATAGAGACAATTTAGACATCTTTATGATCTCTCGCAGACTAAACTAACGACCTTACATGAAAATACAAACACATTAGAGGCCATACATCTAAAGCTGTATATCTCTAAAATGCCTATCAACGTACTGCTCAACATAAGAGCATAACTGTTGGTCATTGTTTAGGTCAGTAGGTCTAATGGGTCTATGAGATAAATTTGTCGCTGGTAATGATGGATGTCTGCCATGGATGCAGTTCACAGAACCATTGGTCCATGCTATATAACCATGTTATGGTTAGGGTTAGGATGAGATAAGATGTATTACCTAAGACAGCAAAATTTAAATTACAAGAATCCATTGGATCTACAGTAGTTAGAACTATACAAGTTTTCCTTAATAATAACACATAGCCCATATAGCTACACCGAATAATGAAAATAATTTCATCATCTGGTATTTGTAGTCAATTTTGTAGTTCAATCTCTTTTTACTTTAGTTCATGTTTAATACTGAAAGACTTGTGACATACTCGATACATACTGTGCAGTGATGTATGTTTAAAATTGAAACACACACATACAGATATTTACATAAATATATTCATGAAAACTATATATAAGGCCTATGTCTGTTTCCACGTTTCGCTCCTCATGCCTCCAACATAATCACAACCCCAAGAAGAAGAAAAAAATTGGCAATAGTCCTGACTATCGCTAACACCCTATCAGACAGAGCAAACACTGCTATGAGATTAGCGGTGTGTTGCCCTCATTCGACTGGAGGGCCAACACGTCTAATCCAACAAAACTTCAAGGGCCCATCTTGCTGTTCTTTCTCTCTCTTTGCTAAAGTAAAGACACTGGTCAATATTGACTCCGACATAGCCATTCGGTTGTTCAGTAAACGATAAGCCAATGATATGCCCGGCAAAATAGCCATTTGGTTGTTCGGGAAAACGATAAGCCAATGATATGGCTGGCAAAATGTTGGCATTCTAATTCCGGGCGAAGGCAGTCGCAAACAAGCGTGGCGCCGTTTAGATGATAAATGTCGGTGACTTATCTGATCAAAGCAGGAAGACGGACTGTAGACACAAGATTAACACGTCTGCTATAAAACCATGTTAAACATGCATGCACCATTAAACCTCCAACATTTGAAAACAAGACACATTTCTGCTTCATTTGGAATGCTCTTCCATGCCAAGGTCCGTTCGACATGAATTCATTATAAAAGAAATGCAACTTGCAGTCACAACAAAAATCTTGCAAAGTTTTGTATTCAAGTTACATGTACAATGAAGGAATATGACTAGTAGATTTTCTATCCCAAACCTTTGAAATATCAGAATGTAGGTTGTAACCCTAGATTGTTGGCTCTGATGTTATACTATTTATATTATAAAATGACCTATCTATTGCAAATTGTAATTTATCAAGTTATTCAAAATAGGCTACAGGCATTCAATCCACATTGCTGCTTTCTAACCAGGAGTAGTGCTGCAGCCCTATAATATAGTAGAGCAGCTTGGGCTAGTACGTTCCCCAGGGAGTTGAAGTGGTGCTCAAGATAATTGTGTGGGTTTGAACTGTACCTGATGACCAAGGATAATTATCATTTGTATTTATTTTATTTTGATTATATTATATTCCTGCATGTCTCACAATAATCAATTACAGGCATAAGATCACAAAATCTCACCTTTAGAGGTTTGTTCCTTATCCACCACCACCACGCTTCCCAGGTTGACCAGCCTTAGCTGCCCCTCGGCCGTCAGGACAAAGTTGTCGTAGGCAAAGTCCAGGAAGAATATGAGCCACTTGTCGCTGGCCTCATGGAAGTCCTCGATCATCTGGAGAATCTTGAGGGAAACCTCCACCCTTTCTTGCCAAGAAGCCTTCAGGACATTCACCAAGGGTGTCCCCGTTGGTTCCGTCATTATCACCCGTCCACATTCTCCTAGGTACTCTGGAAAGTAGGGCTGCAGTGGTGGGATGTTTCTGAAGAACTGTTAATTAACATAAGGAAATACAAAATAATAATCATTGAAGTTTGCTTAAGCTAGCCACATGGAAGTCTTCGATCATCTGGAGAATCTTGAGAGAGACATCCAACCTTTCTTGCCAAGATGCCTTAAGGACCTTCACCAGGGTTGTCCCGCTTGGTTCCGTCATGATCACCCGACAAAATAATAATCATTGTAGTTTGCCTTAGCTAGCCTCAGGGAAGTCCTTAGTCATCTGCAGGACCTTGAAAGAGACCTCTACCCTTTCTTGCCAAGAAGCCTTCAGGACCTTCACCATGGATGTCTCTCTTGGTTCTGTCATTATTACCCAACCACACTCTCCTAGGTACCCTGGAAAGTAGGTGGGATGTTTATGAAGAACAGTTCAGAACAAGATAGCATTGTGGTAAACTAGCTCAAATTCTGCCAGAGATCTTAAAGGGGGTGTCAGCCTTTTGCAAGCCGAATTTCAAAAGTTGTGAGGTTATTGTCTTATATGGAAGAAAATGTCAGTTAACAGCTTGCCTGAAAAAATTAGGGCTTAAAATATTTGTTTGTGGAGTTATAGACCTCAAAATAATAAAAGCGACGGACCGTCATTTATATTGCATTACAAGTCTGCGCCCGTGCAAAATTTCACTCACAATAGCAGCCGGCGCATTGCGGTGACCCCTCCCCAGAAAGTCCAGAAAGTCCTTGCATAAATACAGAATTATGGTATTAGGGTGTTGAAGGATTCAGGATTCTAATTTTTGGACATACCTTTAGAAGAGCTGGTTCAGGATCAAGGGCAAGTGTTGCAGTAAGGATGGCCATCTCTGTTGACTGGATACCATCTTTCCATCGACTCACACCATACAGCTGCTTCATACTGTCCAGAAAGTCTGAACTTGCACAGGTTGTTGCACTGCAAAAAACAAGCAAAATTGACAAATATTTATAATCAATGTTGCTGAATTAATTTGTTATGCAATATGCACACCCAGTACTCATGACAATCAAATAACAAAATAATTGTCTCTTGATCTGTACAACTGCTATATTGTGAACAGAAAGTCTGAACTTGCATAGTTATGTAGTTGCAGTAAAATAAACAAGCATGAGAGAATAATTTAAGTAATTTAGACATTTCACTAATTAAAAACATCATCTGCATTGCATTGATTAAATTACTAAAAGTAAGGATAAAAGAAATGATAAAAAATTAATCAATTTGATGAATAATCCCTTTAAAAGAAAACAATCCTTTAAATGTTCAAGATTTCATCTTCCTATGAGGAATTCAGTGCATAAATCTGCCCTTTGCACACATTATTGAATTACTTTTTTCTGCATAATACCTTTTTGTGACTGTACATCAATGTGTTCAATATAATCTCAATTACTATTCATGACTAGAAACTGTCATGAAGCATGATTCGAGGGTTAATTGCATTTCCAATGAAATGACCCCAGAAAATGGAGAAAAGACTAGCTTCTATCAAAGAGGTATGTTTCTATCACGTCTATGTAATGAATGCACGACTCTCAACCACCATCTCAAGGAAAATATGCGAAGGTGATATATAATTTGACACCTTCCTCTAAATTGCTTAAAATTGGTGATATGAATGACACCCTTTCCAACAACCCTTCAGTGATATTTCACACTCAAAGACACAAACACTCACTCTCTCTCTCTCTCACACATACATACATACAATTTCAAACACACCTACAGACTACAGAAAAACATCCTCAAATACAAATTTACACTAACAAGTACACACAAGCACACACCTCTATTTCACACCTAAAGACACAAACACTTACTCTCTCCCACTCACTCACGATTTCAAACACACCTACATGCTACAGACAAACATCCTCAAATCGACACTAACAAGTACAAACAGGCACACACACATACACCTATATTTCACACTCAAAGACACAAACACTCACTCTCACTCTCTCTCACACATATATGCAATTTCAAACACACCTACAGGCTATAGACAAACATCAAATACAAATTGACTCTCGCAGTACATACGATCACCCACACATACACGTACACCTTTATTGTATTTTTGCAGACAGCGATGAAAGAAAAGTTTGATCAATTTGGGGGAAAGAGGTGTTCACTGTTCAAGGTCACTATCTGTCTACAACTGAACATCAAATTGAAAAGGCATTGTTAATAATGACCCACATAAATATCATTATAATGACAATTCAGAGCCTCAAAAGTGACGAGAAAAGAATACAGTGGGGTAAATTTGTAGCGTCTAAAAGTGACTGAAAGGAAATAATGATCCATATCATTGAGACAATATTTTCTTTCAGCGAACGGCATCGTTTGTGATCTCATTAATATATTGTGTACATGTGTATTGTCCATTTCTAGTCTGCTGGTAAATGCACATACAAAACGTCATCTTTTGATGAAATGTACACAATTCGTGGAAATAGGTCACCAGTATACAAGCCTAGGACACAACTGAAAATCAAGTTGAAAAGGTTATGTTTAATGACCCACAACAAAATTATACAATAACAATTCAAAGGCTCCAGAATGTGATAAAAATACGACTTTGTGCATTTGTAGCCTCTAAAAGCGACTGAAAGGAAATAATGATCCATATATCATTGAGACAATATTTTCTTTCAGCGAACGGCATCGTTTCTGATCTCATTAATATATTGTGTACATGTGTATTGTCATTATTAATTTTCGTCCGCTGGCAAATGCACATAATACAAAATGTCATCTTTTGATGAAATGTACACATTTGGGGGAAAAGGTGAAAAGTGTACAAGCCTAGGTCCCAACTGTCTATAACTGAACATCAAATTGAAAGGTAATGTTTAATGACCCACAAACCAAAATATACAATGACAATTCAAAGGCTCCAAAATGGGATAAAAATAAGACTTTGTGAATTTGTAGCCTCTAAAAGCGACTGAAAGGAAATAATGATCCATATCATTGCATATCATTGAGACAATATTTTCTTTCTGCGAACGGCATCGTTTGTGATCCCTTATAATATCTTGTGATAAATGTTTATTGTCCATATCTAGTCTGTTGGTTAATGCACATTTCTTTTGATAGTATACAAGGCTAGGTCACAGTATGTCTACTTCTATTATCAAATGAAAAGATAATCTTAAATGACCCATGATCATGTAGATGTCACGAAATATCAGTTCAGAGCCTCGAAAAGCGATGAAGAGTATGTAGGGCTGAATTAAAGGGATCTAGTAACTTGTTGACATGTGATGAATGGTTGATGCAATGTATATTGTTGTTATCTCATATGTCCACAGGGTATTGTGTGAAAATTTCAAATCAAATGGACATTGTATGGCCAAGTAATGAGCGATAATGCAAAGTGATATTCAGTAACTCACTGCACTCACTTTGTACACGGAAGAAAAACTCGCCCGGAGTTTTTCTTATCTGAATACTTCAATCATACATATCTTTGTAACGAAAGGGAAATTTGAAAAACCGAAACCTGTCCCTTGATTTTATTGTTAATACGAATATAACAAGGTATAAGGGAACCGCTAGAATTAAAATTTTATTTTGAGGATTTAGACAATGTTACTAAGTCCCTTTAATAGCCTTTGAAAGCAATAGAGCAGGATGGTAATGTGAATCATATCCTTGAGACATTGAGAAATAAGTACATGTATTCACAGCAAATGGAATTGTTTACTCATTTGTATTGTACACATCTTGTCTTTGGGTAAACATAAGAAAGGTCACCTTTTGTGAGAGAAAAAAGAGCAAATAAAGCAACTTAGGCGTTTAAAATCCTTCATTTCTGTTTTTAGCATAACTACATGTATGTCTATTACTAAAGGACCGGTCACATATGACCAGATATCGTTTATGGATGCCCGACGGGTAGAACATTTTCAAACTCAAATTATCCGGTGGTGAAAGTTGTCTCCATTGCTTCATGTACAAAACATTCCGCCGGATAGAACAACTTACATCACTTGACAAGAAACAGAGACAAACGGATTGCAAATTTTGCTCTCCGTCGGGCGTCCGTTTACGTTATCCGATGATATGTGACCAGGGCCCCGTTGCAGAAAGAGATACAATAAATTGTAAGTTACAATTAATCGTAAGTCAGATCATGTGTTTTACATGCGCAAATCTGATTGGTTGAAAAGTGCAACATGTTCTGACTTACAATAAATTTTAACTTACAATCGATTGTATCTTTTTCTGCAACGGGGCCCAGGCCTCACATTCCAACATGCTGCTAGCGCGCACCATTCTTGCTTGTGAATTTGAGTTCCTGATCCCTAATAGCCTTTATTCACTTTGAATGTTTGCATGGAAGCCGAGAGTTACCCCTGAGTTACCCCTCAGCTATGGCAGGGCTCAACACGAAAATTGTATTTCAAGAGTAAACTTTTAACTGATTCAAAATATCACTCTTTCCTGATCAAAACTGTGATTATACATGAAGAAGCATGATATGAAAGAAAACAAGATTTTTCTAATTTTGTTCCGATCGGGCCACCAAAATATGACTTTTCTACATTTGTCTGGCCCGAAGTACAATTTCACTGGCCCCGGGGCCAGCAGGCCAGTGTGAGTGTCGAGCCCTGGCAATGGTACATGTCTTCTGATAACAATACAAAACAAAACAAAGTACTTTTTTCCTACGCCTATTTGAAATAAGATACTAGAAGAAACAAAGTCAATGTCAATTCGACACTGGTTTCTCTTGAGAATAATTAAATTTAAAAATATCATGCCAAACAAATCTTGTTTGATAAAGATTAAAGTGAGAACACAACTAGCACTCCCTCTTAGGGAGCTATATATTTCCATTATGTGTAACTGGTTTCCATCAAGTCAAACTTACATTTCAATAAAAATATAAACAAATATATCAAATACAAAGAAATATTTGGAGAAATATTTGTCAAAGCTGCCACTTGTTACGTATCAATATTTCTAGAGATAATGAAAGTAGACTCAAAGGTATTTGTAATATTAACTAATGGCCAACAGCATTTAAATGGTAGACAGAATGTTTGTTTTTATGAATGACTTGTTCAGTTTGTGACATTAATTAAATGTAAACAACCCCTGAAGCACCCTAACCAAGCCTAGCATGGTGCCACTAAAAGCATCTTTTAAAGAAAGAAAAAAGAAAAAGTAGCTACAGAACTTACTCCAGAACTGCGTTTTGTTTCATCTCAAGTACCTCACACACAAATGTTATTAGATAGAAAGGCACTCCATGAATTCCAGTTAATTTCAAATATAATTTAATGGTCGATGTAAACTCTTTCTGGTAACATGACACTGATTTTTTCATATTTATCATCTAGAGAACTTTTTTGTGACCGAGCCCATTTCTTAAATGTGAACAAACCCTCAGGCACCTTGACCAAGCTTGCGAATATCACAACGGCCCTTTCCTTTTGAGATTGTGAAATCCATAGACTTGGAACATAGCCCACTAGGTTTCCACAAGCAATGGGTTAAAGGGAAAAAGAAAGAAATTCAATGTAAAAGAAAATATATTTAACAAGAAAAGAAAAAAAAGAAGGGCAAAAAGGCTAGAAACTGATTCAGTGACTGTCGCCACTTGTTTGATTTCCTGTCATCCCCAACAAAGGGAGACAGATTACTCCGACAAAGAGAAAGAGATCATTGGACACGGAAGGTATCAACTGAACTGTAGCGAGACAATATTGTTACTTTTCAGGTAGAAGTATTTTGTTACAGTCCAACTTCACAAATGCATTGGTGGTAGACTATTCACACAACTTCAAAGTCGTGTGTTTATTTTTAATTCTAGTCCCATTCTTCATACTGTTTGTTTAATTTTCTGTCATCTTCAACAATGAGGATGAGATTATTCTCTGAAAGAGATTATTAAACACTGAAGGTATCAGCTGAACTGTAGCGTGATGGAATACTGTAATTGTTACTTTTTAGGTTCATGTATAGTATTACAGGCAAACTCTGCAATGGCATCGGGTGGTGTAGGACAATTCGCAACTTCAAAGCCATGTGTTTGTTTATAATTCTAGCCCCATTCTTCGTACAGCTTGTTTAATTTCTGTTATCTTCAACAAAGAGGATGAGATTACTTTCTGAAAGACTGAAGGTATCAGTTGAACTGTAGCGTGATGGAATACTGTAATTGTTACTTTTTAGGTTCATGTACAGTATTACAGGCAAACTCCGCAATGGCATCTGGCATCGGTGGTAGAACAATTCACAACTTCAAAGCCATGTGTTTGTTTATAATTCTAGCCCCATGCATTCTTTGTACTGCTTGTTTGATTTTCTGTCATATTGCAACAAAGAAAGATGGATTACTGAGCTGCGACAAAGAGAAAGATACAAGACACAGAAGGTATCAGTCGAACTAAAGTCATGTGTTTGTTTTTAATTCTAGCCCTATTCTTCATACAGCTTGTTTGATTTTCTGTCATCTTCTACAGTGAGGATGAGATTACTTTCAGAAAGAGAAGACAGTCATAGAGCAAAGCATGTTTTAATGAGGCTAAAACGCTCGTTTTATTCAGATTCCAACGATCGAACTTTCTCACCCGAATAGTACTCGGCTGGAGATACATCATTTTAAAAATGCGATAACTTCAGTTTGCAATAACCAATTGTACAATGTGATATATGACATTGTAGAAAATATGTCATTCTTTGCTTCCATATAATTATATTTTTAATTCAACAACGACAAAAAGATGAAAATCAAGTGTAATAACTTGACAAAATTCGTTTTTGAAAGTTCTTTTTCATTCGGCTTGAAAACTTACAAAATGTACTTGCGTCTCCTTCATATTTATACCATATGAAAGGTAATTTAATACACTTTGCAAATATGTCAATTTTGAAGCCGTTTATTTCTTAATCGGGTCAGGAGCCAACAAAGACCAGCAAAGGACAAAATAAAATATCATATTGTTGGCTTTCAGCGGCAATCCAGCCCGTTGATTGGTTGAATCAGCATCACGCAGATTCTCCACGTCCCGCGAAGAAGAGAGAGGGGGAGAGAGAATTTCTCTTTCCCCGCACAGCGCGTTGTTCCGAGGGGAGCCTGGTATTGCGTTATTTGAATGAGGCCAATCACTGGCCCGCTTCAAACACACCCCTTCGTACCATCCAATGGGAATGCTCGTTCGCATTTTAGTTGTTCTTAATTTGTACCTGAGTGGTATTTTCTTGGCTCCTGACCCGATTATCCAATGCAACAAAATAAAACCTACGTATCCTGAAAGAGTATAAAACATGCTTTACAATGATTATAAAATCAATGAGACGCAAGAAGCATAAACTGTTATTTTTCACCTCTGAACTTATTATTTTTTGGTGATATTTGACAACAAATTGCACTGGTAAAATTTGATTTAATACTTGATTAATTATGATAGACATAAAATATGATTCTTCCTCTAACATTTGATACCACATTCATTCATTAAAGACTATGTTAAGGTTCCATAAACCTCAACATAATACCCCTCTGCTTTGCTCATTGGTGCGTGCGGTTCGGAAATCTATGAATACGATATGAATAAATACAGTGGAATCGGGCTGAGTTGCATTCTGACTGAAGAAGATTATTTGACATGGACGGTATTGATTGAACTGAAGAGACTGAACTGTTACTTTTTAGGCACAAGTATATTGTTGTAGTCGAACTTGTGGTGGTAGACAAGACACAAATTCAAAGTCAGGACTGCTTGTTTGATTATCTGTCATATCTTCAACAAAGAGGATAATATTACTTTTACAAAGAGAAACATGGTTATTTTTACTTGGTAGGTATTGAGGACAGGGTGAAACTGTAACTTTGTGGGCATAGTGTTACAAACGAACTTAGATACGTGGTAGACGGTTCTCAACTTCAAAGCTATGTGTTTGCTCTTCATTCTACCCCCATGTATGCCCACTCTTTATAACTAATCTGACATTGATATGCCTCCCAAGGTGGCCAGCAATGGCATAGCCCTGGTTGGGGAAGGGGGGGAGGGAAAGGGCCCTCCACCGGAGTCCCCCCCCCCCCCCCCCCCCTCCCCAATATTTTGTCAAAAACAATAAAAACATATTTAGGGTATCAATCTTCTTTTCTTTTTTTTTTTAATAAGGTGAGCCCCCCCCCCCCCAAAAAAAATCATGCTTCGCCTGCCACCTGTGGCCAGTGACATAGCTAAATAGGGGGGGGGGGGGGGGGGGGGCACCGAGAACGTTCTTGCCCCACTGTGCTGGTATATAACATTTTTTTCATAAGTACTTTGGGGACAGGTACTGAATAAGAAAACATAACCTGTGATAATGATCTACTCTTTATCAGGTAAAATAGAATTTTCAAAGTACATGTAGTTAACTGAAAATACAGAGGCGTGGTTAATCTAATTTCTAAAGAACATATCATATTGGGATACTTCAATAAAACTAGAAACATTCCTTTGAACAGATATCTTAATCCACAGTGATTTGTATAGGATCAGTAAACAAACTTTGAGATTACTATCGCATCAACATACAATTTACCTGTTCTGTATAAAACTGAACATTTCCTTTTAACATAATAATCCATATGATTTGTATAGATCTGTAAACAAGTTTTGAGATAACTATCATCAACCTACACTGGTACAGTACCCCAATCTGGGAAACCATCTTTAGAATTCTGTTACACACAACAAATAGTTGTAGGTACTCCCTTGTCATAATCTACATCTAATTAAATCATCAAATATGCAATAAACGTCACTATTGATTCTTACAAATTTGAGATATTGTACATTTTATCTGTGGTATTATCTTCAGCCTCGGATTGTCTGAAAAGTATGTTTCTGAGCTTTTATTGGAGCTAATTATATTTTTTGCAGTGACAATGACAATTTGTAACTATTCTCAACACAAACTTATATTCAGTGTAATAAAAGTCATAAAATGCAATAAAGCTTGTTTATTATGATGAGAAATTATCAAGTATTGAAGCCCTTGGTAGTTTAAAGTAAATAATACTGTCTGGAATGGGGAAATAACATTTTATTTGTGCTAGTACAAATCAATAAATTCTGACTTGTAAGGGAATATTTTAACTTGTAAAAAACATATATTCAATTTGATGATGTACTAGTAGACCTTGTAAAATACAAAATTTGTTGAACAGAAGTCTTGATGATATAATTTATAACAGGATATAGCTTTTAATTTTGGAAAGAACACTAATCTAATGTATGCATGTCTAAACACAAAACACCATTAGTTTGTGCCTGTATATTGTTAAGTCCCGATCCAATGCTTGGCAATTATAAGGGGGGACGGGAGGGGGACGGGGGGGGGGGGGAGGGGGACGGGGGGGGGGGGGGGTTTACTGAATAAATATGCAATATCACAAACCAAAAAGCATTTGAAATGTACGTTTCTTACTAGTCTTTAAGAATACATATTTTGTGATAAAAACTTATATTTTTGTGACCTTGGCAGGCTAGGTCTTGAAAAGGTGCCTACCCTCCCATAGACATCTTCAAAGTACTCGATATATGAAATTATTTTCATTTTCCCTTGAGGGGAAACCCAAAATCAAAATCGGGTTTCTGACACAGTTTTTTACTGGATCAAGTTTCACTGGCACCGATAAGTCAAGATTACACGCGCCAAGGTGTTCTGTCACTACTAATCATATGTATAATATGAATTATAATTTCCCTCCGGCACAAATTCAGTTCCTGATCTGGGCTTTCTATGGACTTAACTTTCCACCTTTTTCATGCCTAATCCATCATTCATATTTTGCTTGGGGCAAAAATTGAAATTGGTTTTAGGGGTGTATGTACGAACAAGTCAGAGGGGTATAGCTCAATTAACTTTTAGGGACCAAACCCATACGGGGGTCACTTCAGCCTTACTTCAAACAAGTTGAAAACTCCTTGTAAAATTGGTTATAAGGTGCCATTCATAGGTATTACTTTCATATTTCGATCACCAAAAGCAAGAGAAAAGTCAAAAGAGAGCAAAGTGTTTTAAACCCCTGCCTTTTGGAAGCTGGAGGGTTATAAAAAGGCTATGGGGATTTCAGAATCTCGAGGGGAACGGCCCGCAGGGTTTAAATTTACCGATATCTGCGAACTGCAAAGCAGCTATTTGGTCCTTTTGATACTTTATTTTAGCAGAAAATAACGCTTTCAACATACTACATGTAAAATTTGTTAAAATAGTAATAGTAGTAAATGTTGCACTTGATAGTATACTATCTTATAATGAATATACGGTAGGTTCATGGAAGAACCATTTATGAGAATAGGGCACCTAATCCTACGAATATAAATCATCATTCATCACACAAAGGTCAACGCTAACCAAAACGAATTGATACAGCAATTAAAAACTCATTTTCAATAATAGCTTTTGCCCTGTTAATGACCTAGACCCACAGGCTGATATATCTAATCAATTTCTGCCGATAATGATTGTCAAAAGGAACAAATAGAATATGATTTCCAGATCTATGAAATTGATATATTAAGGCAATTAAAGTTGAGGAACCTTTTCCCAGGTCTCTAACAAGCACTAGTAATAATGCATCGCACATGCCCTTGTCTGCAGACCAACTGTAATCAGATGAAAACTGATCGGTTCTAATCAACCTTTTCCAAGGTTCGAGATTTGAAAGTACCTTTTAGAAACAGTCTGGCGTTCTCACTCCCTCCCTCCCCGATCCCCACCCACTCCCCATAAAGAAAGTAGTTGAAACATTGGGTATTCCTTCCCTATTTTGTTTGCAAATTTAGAACTTTCATCATTTATGTTCTCCTTGAATGATGTATTTTCAATAGCAGACATCCTCAGAAATCTTTTACCAACAATTAGCAGTAATTTATTGTGCACTTGTTAATTGGCTTTTATACAAGTGTCAACTGCACTGGGTGATAATTGATTGTTGTAATCAAATTTACCTGTACCCAGGGGCCAGGTATATAGATTATAATTAATAGGCACTTCATGATATTGCCTAACAGTTTGCTAAAACACTATCCACGATTATGCATTCAGTATAATTATGTACTCTTCATTCATTTATTATGTTACATGTTTTACTACTAGTACGTCAGAATTGGGTTTGTGAAGTTTTCCACCACATTTAATATAGTTATCGCATTTCCATTTCTGTGGGGAGAGGGTTTTAGAAAATTATATAGAATTTTCTTAGCAAATTAACCGTGTCTAATTGATGACCTTGCACCAAAGTATATCAATCAATTACCGACTGTGGATTATGTTCAACACCACACAAATTTCATGGCACATTACCCATTGCAGTCAGAGTTCATGTCCTTAACACGATTTACCTTCTGAGCACTACATTTTAGGCCTAGATAGTTTTATCCCCAAAGTACCACTGTGACACTGGCTGATGTGGTGATGATAGCATCAATTTGAATTTTTTAAAAATATGTATGTGTATTATGTAAAACATATGGGGGAAAGAAAGTTCATGTAGCCTGTAGAACTAGGAGATAGCAGCTGCAATGGAAAGGTTTAACCCTGTTATGGGTGCTACATTTGGGCCTTCAGTTTTATCCAAAAAGTACCACTGGCTGGCTTTGGTGATAGTGCTATCAATTTGATTTTTAAATATATATACATATTATAAAAAAACATAAGGGGAAGAAAAGTTAATGTACATGTAGGACTCTTGAGATAGCAGTTGGCAAGGTTTTACCTTTTGGTCTACAACCACTTGGTCTAATACCAAGTTGGTATAATTCCCAGTTGGTCTACACACAGTTATTCCATGAGTCATTTTAGTCTACACTCATCTATGATTGACTTGGTCTACACACAGTTAATTTGGTCTTCATATCACCTTATCATTGTTTCTTGCTCAAGAATATAAACGATACTCTTATTTAGGTTAATTGTGAAATGCGCTGCTTTTAAAACACTTGAGGGTCATCTATTCGTGATTGACGATGCATTAATCCTCTAAGAACTCCTAGATCTGGTCAAATGAATTAAGTTCTAGGGACACAATAATGACAGACCACCTCTAGATTGATCATCCAATCAGCCAAGTATTGAAATTAAATAATTAAAAAATAATTTTTGTTCACGTTTTCAAGTAACCACTGCTGTATGACAATTATATTGTTTAGAAAATAGGGGGGAAATGATGTGTATTAATTAATTATATTTTTTCTTTGAATTACATATAAAGGGCGTTGGCAGTATTTCCTTACAGAAAACAGTTCTCGCTATAACAGAATATCAATCAAAGATTGCCACCTTTCACTACACGCATTTCCACCACAATCAATATTTCTCAGGTCCATTATTTCTACAATTGGACCGTTTGATCATCTATAGTTCCAACTAATAATGATAATAATAATAACAGCGAAAAATTCATTTTGTACGAGGACAGAAATTCCTTTTAATCCCTTGAGACCTTTTGATCTTGTGGTTTTTCATTCAAATTTCAGAAGGGTTTCTATGATGAAGTTATAATGCTCCATTTGACCAACGCATTCATTCTCTTTCATTCCTCATCTCATATTTTCTATGAACTTCTCACTTTTTCAACTATGCCAAATCATACTTTTTATTGATAACATCACGATAACTTATAGGACGCTATTCTTCTTGCCACACTAGCAAAGACAAAAGATCTAATTCCAATTCGCTCACATTGCAACAAAGATATTGTATTGTGAACACTATTATGACATTACATTTGATAAATGGGCATTACAGTTTAGAGTTGAATGAACCAAAGAGTTGGGGTTTCAATTAATAAACCTTTTCAATCATGTATGAAGACATAAAACAGTGAAATGACTTTATGGTTATCCATTTTAGTTGATGGATAATTGGGCATCAGAATTGACATTTTAAAAGAAACACTGCAATAATGTTAGATGCTGATTCATTATGTGGTATAAACCGTGGTTAGATTTCAGGATATGCACATTATATTTGTATGTTAACTAACCGCACTATATCAATTCACATTATTATCATAATTAAAATCAAATGTGGTTGGCTTTTTAACTCATGAGCAGATTACAATCTAACAGGGTCACTAGCCCATGAAAGCGTGTTATAATATATATATATTTGTTAAGACACATTTGTGATTTTGTACACAATTGTATTTCCTATCACAATATTTCAAATTTTCTGAACTGAGAAAAAATTAGGACCTTCAACACAAAAACAATACAATAAATGGGTCACATTATACATTTATTTTCTTGCCAATGCTATTGAACCCAATTAATCTGGTCCTACACATCATTCATGCATGTATAACTCATTTGTTTAGTATCCATATGATATGAAAATAATTCCTATAATTGCTTTATAAACATGCAATACGGGAATCTGTTTCTTAAAGCAGGTTTAGAATCCAGTTTATAGAGAGCTAGACCAGCGTGCACCTTAAACTGTTACCCGGTTCTCAAAAGTTTAATTTGGTCCAGCCTGGACTTCAATCAATCTAGTCCTATTCTTCATTACTCGACTCATTAGTATCCATGGACTCAAGTAAAAATTAATTGATATTAGCAGAATGGTTCAAAGAACACCAATATGGCATTACATCTGTTATACTTAGCCAGTTAGTCCCACTTACAAAGACCAGTAGTAATCCTGTTTTTAAACTGTTTGGTTGGTCTGCGACTCTGGAGTATTCCCGGTCATTGTCCCCAATCAATCTAGTCCTATTCGTCATAACTCGGCTCATTGGTATCCATGGGCTCGAGTAAAAAATTCCTAGATATTAATATAATGGTTCATAGAACAGCAACATGGCATTACATCTGTAATATTTGGTCAGTTAGCCCCACTTACAAAGACCAGCAGCTCAAATAGTAATCCTGTTCCTACACATTTTTGGCCCAGTCTGGACTCTGGAGTATTCCCGGTCATTGTCCCCCAATCAATCTAGCCCTATTCTTCATTACGCGGCTCATTAGTATCCACGGGTTAAATGTAAGAATTCCTAGATACTTATCATAGAACTGCAATATAGCGTAACATGTGTATTTTAAAGCCAGTTATAGTCCCATTTACAATCCTGTTTTGTAACGTTCCGGTCCAGCCTGGACTCGCCAGTATTCACGGTCATTGTCCCCAATCAATCTACATGTAGTCGACTCCTATTTTTCACAGCCTCGGTTCATTGGTACGAGACGGCAGAGAAAGGGGGTGAACTCAGGGGTGAAACGATGCGCCCCCTTTGAAATACAGCGGCATCACCCAGCCCCAGAAGCCCTCATTATTCAGTAATCATCGGTCACTTATGGAGATTGATCTGTACGTAATCCCAAAAGAATAGTGAAAAATACTGACAAATAGAATATGGCCAGATAGTTATCAGTTCATATACCGATTTATTTGGCCGCTAGAATTCCGTATATATGCAACCAAGAAATGTTGGTACTCAATACACTTGAATATTTTAGCATTGTTTGTACTTTTCATAATTAAAAATTACAAATTTACAAAAAGATCTACACTTTTGGCTTTTTTGTGTGCATTAACACTGCTTTAATTAGTTTTCTAATTCTAAGCATCCATTTAATACGAATACTGAATTAAATGATAAAAGATAGATTGGTTTGGAAGGATGTGGTAGACAAAGGGGGTGAACCCAGGGGAAACAATGCCCCTCATTATTTGGCTATCATTAGTCACTAAAGCCCATGTTGCATATCACCGGAAAGTGTTAATGGATGCCCAATGGATTCAAAATTTGCGAAAACAAATTATACGGTGGTGAAAGTTGTCTCCATTGCTGCATGCACAAAACTTTCCGCTGGATAAAACAATGGACATGTCTTGACAAGGAATGCATTGGCCGAACAAGAAACTGGCGAAAAAATGCATACAAATGAAGACAAACGGAATGAAAGTTTTGCTCTCCGTCTGGTGTTTATTAATGCTTTCTGGTGATATATGTGACAAAGGCTTTATGGAGATTGATCTCCATAATAGGGGTGTGCAGTCCAAAGGGAATGGGGAAAATTTTAATAGAGTTACTGAAAAAGACTGGAATAGAGATAGATGGTTATCAGATGTGCTGAAACAGATTGTTTTGCATTGTTTCATTATTCGTTGGCAAAATTTAATTGTGTGGAAGAAAAAAATTCCTTAACCTTTATTTGAATCAAATCAAATTATTTTTAAGCATTTTGTATGCCATAATTGTATTCATAATTAAAACAAAGAAAAAATGAAAACAATTGAATTATCAACAAACCCTTTCGTTTGGAACTTAATTGGAAATATATTTTAGGACATAGCCCATAGCTATTGCAATTCTTTATCATTTTGTTTTTCAAATTGCACACATCGTTCATCAAATACTGAATAGATAAAACTGGGTTAAAATATTGACAATAAAATGTGGTCAAAGACATTATGTTGGCTTTGAAAGCTTCATCATAAAATTTCAAACGTTGACACGGAACACAAAATAAATAGTTAAGAGGGTCACTGTGTTTCAAAGGAGTGATTGACTTTGATAAATTTATTGAGGGGATGATGAATAGAACAGATAAGATCACAATTTACAGCTGAAGAGTGAGTATATTGGAGAGATATAGGCATGTTACTGAATTATAAGACTCTATAAATCACAGAAATTCACATTTGCTAGGTTTATTTGCACATGTCAACAAAGTTACGAGATCCCTTTAAAGTAAAGAAACATTTGTTTCAAAGATAATCTGATGTACTTTTGACTCAGCACGATCTATCAATTAATTTAAAAAAATTAAATATAACAAAATAATGATTGAAGTTGTTCCAATATAGCTCTCTCTCGTGTAAAAAAAAATCATACACCTTGCATAGGAAATGTGCATGACTTGTTTTACATGGATAGGAAATTTCACATTTCTATCAAATAAATTCTCAAAGATAGTTTCAAAGATAAGGTGCAATTTGACTCAGCACGATCTACCTGTTTGAGGATATACTCCCCCCCCCCTCATGACCACTTTTGATTGATAGCTCCCTATGACCCATGATTGGTCGGTTCCTGTTCTCGGAATATCATCGTAAAAGATGAGTAAATTTATGGACTACGAAATAAGAGGAGAAAAAGTGCGGAGAAATGCATGCAGGTAGAACAGAATTAGAGACTCACTGTAACTCATCCAGCCTTTAACCCTCTCAAAGTGTCATGCCATATATAGAAGAATCACTATGATATAAGTTTTTTTTTTTTTCAATTTGATTCGCTAGGAAAATCAGAATGACTTTCAAATTTATAGACAATCAATTGAAAGGAAACAATGTGAAATCTTGGCCCCCCAATAACATACAGATTTACGATGAATATTGTATGATTTATCTCAATCTTTATGTTAGTTGCGAGGAGCAGGTATTATTTTACAAGACAAGATACATCAAAAGAAACTTATCCAGTTATGGTTCAATCCTTTCAATGCTATTAGCAAAGAAAATACAAGTAAGAATTTTAAATATATAGAGATTTGTGTCCTAACCAATGCTCGAAATGAGCACAGATTCACTGGCCCTGCATGGGCCACTAAATATTAGCTACGGGCCACCAAATTTAATTTATTCTTGATATATCTGCTGGCCCAAATGGGCATTCAAGAGTTTGGGCAACCAAGTATATATATACTTTTTTGTTTTCTCTTTGTTTGGGGCCACCAAATTTAGAATTTGACAAATATTGTTTTCACTTGCCTACATGTAGCTGACTGGGCCACAATTAGGCAAACAAAGTTAATTTCTAGCCTTGGTGCTAACAAAAAAAGCTTATTCTCTCAAATCTCTATAAAAAATAAAACAATATCTGACGATGAGTCAATTTCAGAGCATCAAATCAGAGGAAGCAGTGAGAAATCCAGGTAGATATCGAAGGAGACAAAGAAGATCAAAGACATCTGGATGGAGAGTTTGAAACTCACCTAACATTGATCACTCCTGTCGGAATTGTGTCATAAAGAGGGACTTGTATAGTTTCTATTCTCACTATCGGTTTTGGGAAGGTACAGATCAAGTCACAACGCCCACAGACAGCTGCCGATAACTATTGTCAAGGTGTTGCATACGTGTGACAAGTTTTATTCCACTCAACGTATATCTGTAATAGCAGCAGAGCAGATTTTTCTAATTAATCAACACCTAATGATCAACTTAGTGAATGATTTTCTTATAATCAAGTCATTATTATTTCAGGTATAAAACAATTTTCAATGGAGTTCTGATATGGAATGAACGTTTGATATGTGGTTCAAATTACCTAGATAATATTTAAATCAATACATTTAACTACACAGTGGGTATCGAAACATAATTTGAAAGCCCTCCGCCCATCTGTAAGCCAGTGCAGAAGGCTATCATATTATCAGGCAGGCATTGTCACCAAATCCTTTAAATACAAGCATGAACAACAATAGGTTGCTCCGATTTGACAGATTTCATTTGATCTGTGATTCCTGCCTCTAACAGAAGGATCAAAGCCTGCACATATCATTTATCAGACGGGACAAGCCCTATCAATGCAAAGCCGACAACTTTTGGGGGTCGGTGAATGACTTTTGTGGCTCCAATTCAATAGGACGAGATAAATGTAAAATACACATGATAATCTTTAGTTTGATTAAAAATAAACCTCTAAAACCTGCACATAAAAGAAGGAGGATAATTTGTTGGGTATGTGTATTTAAGTGGGATTTGCCTTGTCACAAATCCTTCAAATACAAATCACAGACATAGAGAAGTCTGGACAGAAACGCATTCATAAGTGATTTCTTTATCAACAGATCTAGACATCTCCTTACAGTACAAACCATCGCAATTTATAGAAAGCTCAGCCTGGGTGAATGACCCCAAATTACAATGATGAGACAAGAAAATGATCAATGAATATTCAGGAACATATACCATTTGACCTTAATTTTTGGCTATAAGATAAGCCTGTATTTACCTAAAAATAAAGAGCTTGTATGTATGTGGAAAATGTTTGAAAATGTTGTAAAAAATAATTGAATGCAAATTAAGTAACTAGTCTGAACAGGTTTGCATTGATCTGTGATTCTTGAATAACGCTAAGTCTCTCAGTAAAAAAAAAATGGTTAGGGTCTGCTATGTTAGCAAGAGCAAGCTTTAATATAATTCCAGAAAAGATGTTCCAGACAACTTCCTTGACAAATCCTATCCAATGGACAAAGACCAGGGGTAAATGACCCCTATATCTCAGAGTATAACCCAGTGATGGGAAAAAGAAACAAATATTAATTTCTATTATTGCAGGTGACCACACCGAGTTGACAGTGGCATAGCATGATTGGACTGATTGGGGGGGGGGGGGGGGGGGGGGGGGACACCTTATGTATTTCTTTCTTTTAAAAATAATGTTCCTCTCATGTTTCGTATTGTTTTTATTGGGATATGGGGGGGGGGGGCACAGGCCTCCCTGTGCCCCCCCCCCCTTTAGCTATTGCGAGGTGTGTTGGAAGAGGTGCTGTATACATACATACACATGTCTAGACTGAAGATGGCCATGGATGTTCCATTGGAGCTAATGTACATGTAGTTCTGGTATTATTATTTACTCTCTATTCACGCATCTTCATTCTATTTACAAAGCCTAAATCAGAAAGACAAACATTTTCAATGTACAAAGAGCTCTCGAAGGGGAATGACCTCAATTATAAGGATGCTATATGTTCGGACTCAAACTAATGTTTGGTTTCTGTTTGCTGTCCGTACCTTTACTTGTTAAACGTTAGAACTTTAATTTAGAAAAGGCTGCAAGTGTGGATCAAGGCTACTGAAAGTATAATAAAGCCAAAACAGAATCAAATATATTGGAAGAATTCAAGTCAAATCTGTCTAAGTTGCGCCTGTCTATTTACTGCAACCAACCTGCTTATAGTGGCCACCAAAATGGATCCCCTGCAGAGAAAATCTATGTTAAGGATCCTGTCTATAGAGGTCACCTGTCTTCAGTGGCCACTATCCTGGTTTCCCTCTAGCGGCCATTTTATAAAGGTTCAACTGACTGTAATTGATTGATGCTGTTGGAATAGTATCAGAAAAGATTGATGTGGCAAAATTAGAAAAAGTCTACAAATATTTAAATGCAGAAAAATAGGCAAAAGTATCCATGCAAAATTGTCTGCACCACTGATATAGCACCAACGTTCCACAATTTGTACTCCCGCCTCTACCTCACCTCACTTTGAATGTTTAACTGCACCCTATACTGCAGCTTTTCACATGCTTTCCACATCTAGGTGATAAAGTGTCTTTTATTTAACTAGTTCCCAAGGTTTTGTTTCAGTTTTCAGCAGTATTTTTTTTCTTCATCTTCATTAATTCACAGTTCTAGTCATAATGGCAACAGTTAGAATAACAGAAAGATCCACCTTAAAAAAAAATGATAGAAAGAAAATAATCCCCTATTTTGTAAGATTAGGAAACTCTTTCAATACTGTCATCTAAAATGTTCACATAATCATTACCCAAATAGATCTATATGAATGTCCATGACATTGAATGGGATAAAAACGATTTCATGCCCTGGCTGGACTCTGTGCAAAGAGTTCAACCTAATCCTGTGCAGACAAATTGGATAAAAAATATCCAAATATACCCTTCCTGTATTGTCATAACCACGAGGAGCATTTATAATAACCATCACTTATTGTTCGCAGATTTCTTTTGTTCCAATATAAGGATGCAAGGCAAACTGATGATTGGTGACTGATATGACTGCTGGCTGTCCAACTCTTGCTACAACTTACAATAAAAAAAGAGTTCCAGCTAATATTGTGCAGACAAATTGGATCAAAATATCAAAATATACACTTCCTGTATTGTCATAACTACATGGAGCAAAATAACCATTATCACTTATTGTTTGCAGATTTTCTGTTTGTCTCCAGAGAGTTATTTTTTTCTGAAAAATTAAATTCAAATTTCAAAATATTTCCTTCCTCCATTGTCAACTTCAGAGGAAAAGTTATTTTGAGATAATTATTTTCATAGCGCTCAGATTTTTCTCCTCTAGTGAATCGGTTTCCTGTTGATGATATTACATCTATCATGCTGAGATCTATAAGAAAGAAAGCTGGTTGAATGATTGAATCGAGGAAGAGGATGATCAGGATCACAGGATCATCTTCAATTATCTGATCAGTACCATCTGAGGCATATATGGATACTTGGATAATGAAGTACATTTAATCAAGATTACATGAAAAATGAAACTTCCCTGGGGAAACCCAATTTTCATTGTTATTTTGTTGTTAAATATTATACTTCTGGTCAGTTTCTCTCTATTTTATTAAAATTGAATCATTAATTTGGCTAGATCAATCACAGTTGCTATTATTAGCTTTCACTGCAAAACAAAATGAATAACAATTGATGTTTTTAAATAAAATGACGATACAATGGGAAAGAAGAAATCTTTATCTCTAGAGGATTTCTCATTATAAACATACATGTAACACAATAAATTTACTAACTACGTGAACATGCACACATTGTCAGAAAATGCCAAAGTGAAGAGCATGCACAGACAATCTTCAAAGATAGTAGCGGCGAATATTAGCATCATCTTCAGATAACGGGGGGAAGCGAGGCGCTCGATCCCGTCTTTCAAATTTGACTTCTGTCTGGGTGGCAGTCACGGTAATGGGCGATTCCTCTCCAAAATCTGACAAGATATTTATCATGTAGTTTATTGGAAAACTACTTGAAGAGCATGAACTTGTAGGCAATCGGATGTTTTACGACATCAACAAACATGATAAAATCTGACAGATTCTATCTTGAGTTCTTGTAAATACTACTTCTCATTGTTCATGTTTTTGTGAAGCGACATGAATATTGGACAAAGGACATAGTAAGGGGTATAATGCTAGAAATTAACTTTCCTCTTAGTAGCCCAACACCTAAAACTTGTTGCCCCAAATGCAGTTTTATTTTGTTACAGTTACCCAATCAGGCTGGTAAATTTGCCATTTTAACAAAAATTGTGGTGGCCCGGAGCTCATTTTTGGCCACACTGGGCAAGCAGGCCATAATTAAACAATTCCTTCACACATGTACCACACTAAAAATATTAATCATTTTGTTGTTGAATATTTAATCTACTTGTAAACAACCATAAAAGTTCTGGGTCCAGGACTTACATGTAGTATACACCAACGGGTCAAGGAAAAATCAGATATCGAGACCAACAAGAAAAAATACCTACACGTTTTGGATTGTTATCTTCGCTGTAGGTCTAACACGCACACAATACGCAAGGATCTTCTCATCAGTACCCTGACCCATTCACCCTTTTATTTTCGCACAAAACTGAGAGTTAAAACTGACTAATCATCGTTTTTATCTGTGCTGTAGGTCTCATTCAGTAACAACACAATGATTTACGGATTTTACACATGTCTATTCAGCTCTTTATTTTCTACGCATTGTACTCACTCTTTTTCATTCTCGAACAATACCGAGGTGTAACTAAACTCCAGCCCCGTTATTAACCGTTTCTGTGAAAAGGCCCTTCGGATCCAGAGCCCCAAAACATGTTTACAAGTCATCACCAATTATGTCATTATCGGGGCCATTATTGCTGGGACTTCCTTGGATAAAAGCCTTGGAATCGGGGAGTAAAAGATGTGATTTTTTAGGATACAGAGCAGAACAGTATCTTGAGCCTGATAAAATTGAGCGATGAATACAATGTTGGACAATGGAATCATGATGTCTGGCACTTTAAAAACCTCCCTAGAAAGACCACCCAAGTGATGTAAAGACTAGGTGCCTTACACTAAAGCCTTCATACTAACTTTTGTTTCCGTACTGGCCCGGTCGGGCAAGTAAAATCATAAATTTTCACATTTTACTTGCCCCAATATAAAATTTACTTGCCCTCTTACTTCTACTAGATGAGATTAACAATATATGAAATTACATTGTTCTCTTGAAGTTGAATAATTATTTAGTTACCCAATCAGGCAAGCAAACTAAGACTATTTATAAAATTTTACTTGCCTAACACCAATTTTTACTTGCCCCGGACAAGTGGGCAAGTTCCAGTGTCGAGCCCCGACTTACACTTACAGACCTACAAGTACAACCCTGCTTACAGGAAAGAAGACATTGTGAGCACATTGTGTGGAACACATCAACTCTGTGTATTTTCATAGTGTCACAACTAAATGAATTATGACCAGTGTGAAACAAGCGTTATTTATAGTGTGTTAATTAATGCACCCACAATGCACCCTGCATTGCACAGTGTACTCACAGTGTCTCGCAGTGTGATAACTGTGTTCAAATAAAATATTTTCACACCTAGAAAATGAATTTATGAGCTTATATTTATGCATTTCAAATTTAGTACTGTTAGAAACTTACTTTCTAGTATTCTACCTAATTATATTAAATTCCATTGCAATTTAAATATAGATTTGTTTTATTTAATTACACGACTTTATGAAAGAAGTAAACAGGATTTTTGTTGCATTCTAAACTCAAAATCTGTGAGTCATATATAATGGAATGATTTACAGCAGGTATATCCTCCACATTTAACAAAGGCCATATTTTCACACCAGTGCATGCCGTTCAATTTCCTCATCCTATGGGGATTACAATCATACATTTTGGTGGCACAATTTATTATAGCAAAAGGGAGCTGAAATGAAATATGTATCCATACAGAAAACCTAATTTTCATAGCGGTCCTGATCCATTTGCTGATCCGCGTAATATGAGAGGATCACTTTCACCTCCCCATTTGGATTCGGTCCTCTTTGAGGGTGCCGACAATACGGTCCCTGGCCACAAAACCTTTGGTGCCAGGGGCTAACTGAGAACAGACCCACCGCACAAACTTTCACACTATAAATAAATAGTGACTAGTCCAACTTCTATGTTCTGAGGGCACCTGAAAAACCACTGCACACCTAAAAATCTTAAGAAGGGTGTATATATGGTAAAAATATCACAAACTTTCTCATATATATATGTGTTTGAATCTAACACCATTTTGGTCTCTAATATACAGTAAACAGAACCTGTGGTGCTAGGGGCACTGAGAACTGAGAACAAACCCACCGCACAAACTTCCACACTATATTAAAATAATAGTGAGGGAAGGGAAAGACTACCTTCAACAACAACTAAAATCTTACCTCCGACGGCACGAAAGCTCGTCAGTTAATAATTTAAGGTTAGTAGAAGCTGTATTTTATACTAGTTTGATCACACAAGTTCCTAGCAAACATGTACATGTATCTTTTATAAGAACATTTTCACTTTAATTATTGGTTTCTTTTTACAAACATGTTCCCTACTATATTTGGTAATCCCCATAAAGTTGATACAAGCCCCACAAGGTTCCCATCTAGAAATTGGATCACATACTGTAGACCAACCCAAGACCCTCAGAGTCATACGCTCGTCGCGCGTACCATACCATCAAGAGACAAGACCATAATCTGTCGTATGCAATTTGCCTACAACAGGAGGCGCAATCAATGGTCCCTAAAATTGGGGTCAACATCTTGTTTTAAAAAGGGAGGGAATATCAAGTGGAGCAGACTCTTCGTAACCATGTTAACCCGTTGCAGACAATTTGATTTAAGGATTTAATTATATGAATCCGAAATTTTATCAATGTAGAACACAACCCCAATATATATATATCTAGGTTACCAGTCCTCGGAGGGACCAGGGGGGTTAAAGTCCACGGTCAATGTCTAGGCAGAAAAGGAAGGGGAATTGAATCACCTTGCACTTGGGGGAATACCCTGTGGAAAACTGTCCTAATATGGCAAAACAGACTGGGAACCAGATAAAACTCTCAAAGGAAATCAGATGATAGAGCTACTTTTAAAAGTTATTTTCAACTTAAAGACCTTTTTAATCCATCAAAATAGGAGTTGAGCAACTCGTAACCAAATAAATCAGGCTTGATTTTATTTTATTTTTTGTAGTTACCAACCTGTTACTTTTGATACATTTTAGGCAGCACATTTTTTTTAATTTCAAAAAAGAAAATAGGATGAAAAAGTTGCAAATATCTTTAGCATTATCTTACATGTATATACCTACATTACACTTAAACTTTGCATTTTGGTATGCAGATCTGGCAATCTGAATCAATTGTACACTGGAAAGTTCACCCAATACATCATTTTATTCAAATAAAATGCATTTAGCTCAAAGACTGAAACCTACTTTTACAAACAGTTTACAAGCAGTGCCTAAAGTTTGTTATCTAGTTGAAAAATGGGTTAATTGGGCACAAAGAAGCAACAATTTTGCAGAAAATAATAACAAAATTGTATTTTTCATTTTTATATTAAAGAGGCCGTGTAATTTTGACCAGGAATGTACATAAATTATATTAAACACAAAGCAACAAAACTGTCATTAAGAAATAAAGTTGCCATCGAACGAGAGACCAGCAAACTCTGAAATGACACAAAAGCACAAAATGGCCACCACATCAATTTTACGGAGGTACGGCTCGCATTCAATATGAGACGGTGAAAATGGGAGCAGGCAAAAGCTCCACAAAGAATACAGATAAACCCTTACAAAGAAGGCACCATTTCGTAACAAAAGATTGATGTATTTTGATGTATTACAGCCTCTGGGTGATGGATGGTTTATCGACTGACTTCCAAAGATGCGCCTCCATCAAAGCAAATTGTCAACGAAACAAAACTAATCATCAAAATAAAAGAACACAACAAATAACTAGAAATTGTCAGATGATTTGTCTATAGGAACAGCTCAAAAAGAAACTTATTGAAATAGTAGATGAGTGCGTTCCAAAGCTTCATCAAAGTATAGCGTATAAATCAAAACTTACATCAACAATAGCAGTTGGCAAATTTGTAAACATTTGTCATGTGGTCCTTTGTACAATAAGCACACAAATCTATAATTTATAAGAAACATTTCTGAACCTATTTAATTTCACTCTAAAATCTACACTAAATGAAATGTACACAATCATAGCAAATATTCTAATTTCGTATGGGGAACAAAGGAGGTTAATATTGGGCTGTAATTTAGCAGCAATTACATCTAGATTATCATTCAGGCATTCAACAAACCAGCTTCCCTGATTCTTGCCCTAATTTGGCAGTGTTTTCCAGTAATGCAGGTTGCACACATTTCGAGCAATGTTATTTAAAACAACATAAAAACAAAATCAAAATCGTCTTACCTGAGTGAGATGGGGCTGTCCTGGTAGACATTCCGATGCAACTTGTGGACCCTGTCCAGTGCATTACTCCTGGAGATCCAACTGTTAGTGGCAGCAGCATTGACCTCACAAGTCTGTCCTGGAGCTACCGTCATGGACTCCTCACAGATGATCCTCTCTAGCTTCTCAAACAACTCTCGCTTCACCAAACGCTTTCCAAGAATCCTCCGCCCGCCCCACTGTCCGGGAATCGCGTGAGGCTCGCTGAGGTTGGTGGCCCCGACGTGAAACGAGATGTTCCCAGAGTATATCTGGTCGCAGCTGGACGACCCAAAGCACAACGGGCATCTCTCCTCCTCCAGGAGGGAGGGGAAGAGGCTCTCGAAGTGGAGTCTAGTTGTCGTAGCAACCGTGACATTCTTGACGGAGTCTGTTCCTCCGATAGGTGGTCTGCTTATGACGCTGACTGATCCGTCACCTAACCTTGGGTGACCCTTGATGTCATCCGCAGTCCTGATGTCCTGTAGAGTCCTCCTAGTGTCCTTACTGTCTAACCGCATTCCCTCCTCAAACTTCCGCCCTCCCGCTCCCCCTAGGGGCTTCCCATGCCCCTTGTGCCCCTTCACAGGGGTGAAAGTCCTCAGGTTACCCCTCCCGGTGGGCAGGGCATTGTTACTGAACCTCTGAGAGTCCTCGTCTCCTCCGAGGGCGATGAACCCAGTCAGCTGGAAGCTGCAGATGGTGAAAAGGATGGAACCACCAATGATCACGAGCTTCCTCCGGCATCGTGGACCCATCTTGAGCATCCTGAGGGGTGCAAATGCAACCCCCTCCTCAATTTCCTTGCCTTTCCAAAAAGCTTTCCAAGAGAGGGATACAACCCTCCTCTCTTTGCCGCGCTTCGTTGGTAAAATAACACCCCAGAGGGAACCGCCTTGCCCTCAAATTAGCACAGAGCAAGATGAATCATTCAAGCTTCGTCTAATCTGAATGCATCGATTTCCCCTCAGCTACATGTTGACTTTGTTTCCTATATTGATCGAGGCTCTGCATCTGAAACAAGAATCGGAATTGCAATATAAGTTAAATGTGCAAGCAAATATCGAGTGGGAATGTCAATTTGTATTTCTAGTATGTAAATATCTGAAAATTGTACCAATATGTTTTCTGTTCATAACCTAATAGTAATATTTTATGTTCTGTATAAGCCTTTATGAAAAAGTACAAACAAACAGAACTTAACCTAAATCATAGCAGTCTACATTCTATTTCATTCCTTTCTGTAGAAGGCCAATAGGCCATGTCCAGGGGCCTAGCTAAATGAATGAAGGAACATGATAATGTGCGTAGGAATGGCAGGGTTAATCGAGAAGGGTGAGAAATGTGATCTTGCTCTGTGTATTAAAGTATACAATATTAAGCCGGGGTGAGAGTGAGAAGGGCGTTAAGTCAACTTTGCCTAAATTGAGTTCTGCATACCATCTTGTAGGTCGGAGCCTTCTCTAGATGTCATGACAACAGATAATAATTATTTTTAATTTAGGGTATATTTATCACAATAAAAGAGAGATAAATTGGATTTCGACAAAACATTAAATATGATCATCTCTGCGGTAACGTACATACCAGTACAGAAAGTTACTCAGCGCCCTTCTCTTTCTCAACCAGTTATATCATGTATCAACAACATTTTACAAACACATCCAGTGATCCAGAGTAACATTGAACCAGCATTCCAATCTCAAAGCACTCAATTCGCAGGTTGAGAAAGAGAAGGGCACTAAGTCACCTGTTGCACTTCTGAGATTTGTTCATGTTTTAAGTTTGAAAGCCAAACATGTAGAAACCAAATTGTAGCTTTCTTTTATATGTACATTATATGAATATTCCCCAAATTATACATATATATGTACAATTATTATCTGACAATTTTGCATCACATAGAGGAGGCTCCGAACTACAAGATTGTATTTGTAACTCGATTTAGCCCAAAATCAACTTAACGCCCTTCTGACTCTAACCAGACGACTTGGCAGCAACAACAACAAGAAGAGTTTGATGGCTCTAATGGCGAGGTTTTGACAGGGATAAATGTTCTGCAGCGTGTGCAATACATCTCAATCATGTATTATGTCCTAGCTGGTGTGATATGTCTCAATTATGTAGTCTCAATCAGTGAGAGACTGTATTGCTTTACACTAGTTAACCGTTTTAAGACTAGTATTTGATTTTAGTTTAGACCCCAGCCAGAGTGTCTCGGAGACAAGTCCTGGACCCCGTTGCAGAAAGAGAAACAATCGATTGTAAGTTACAATTAATTATTAGTCAGATCATGTGTTCTCAATGCCCAAATCTGATTTTCTAAATTACAAAGTTACAATCCGTTGTAACAATTGATTGTATCTCTTTCTGCAACGGGGCCATTAATTGGTTAATCTTAGCCTGTGAAGCAGCTCACCCCTATCAGCTAATGGTTTCTCAGAAGGATGAGCATACCTCTTGCACTCAACATACATAGTAACCCGTTCCCTACTAGATTTTGAGATTCCATATCTAGAGTTAATACAGGACCCACCAGGGTTCTTTACATGCAATGGGTTTAACACTTTACAATAATACAGGGTGCTATACTTTTGTAAAACTATCCCTGTCTGATGTCCTAATTATAACATGCACTCTCCATAGACCACAGCCCAGGTCATTTTGAGACCAAGTCCTGAAAGGGTTAAACAGATGATGTACAACTGGATATATCTATAGCCGTAGGTAGGTCACTTGTTCATTCACTCAACAAGAAAATAATGCATTCATCACCAAATTTCTGTTATTAAAACAAATATTAAAACAATTTCTTGAATATATAGGCAACAATTCTATATTATATCAATCTTTCCCACCTCCAGTTTATTAATTCTCACCCAATGCTATAAGTACTGTATAACCTGCTCAATAATTTGAGGCCATCCAAAAACAAACACAAAGACAAACCGCAGCAAACGTGTTGTAACTTAGCATTAAATAGGGTGCCAAACATCTTGCTCTAAACTGCCAAATCTCTCTCTCTCTTTCTCTATTTGAATGACATCATTATGAATCATCATCACCTCTTCTTGTCAACAACAATAGCACTAGCTTGAAGCTTGATGCATGCTTAGAACTTTGCTGTAAAGTGTAAATATGTGAACAACTTATGAGCCCTGGGCCCGAGATACAATTGATTGTAAGTTACATGTGCGTGTTTCAACCAATTAGATTTGCGCATTTAGAACACATGATCTGACTTACAATTAACCCCTTGACCACGGGAACCGAGTGGGCTGTGTACAAAGTCTATGGAGATTTCAGAAAATCTAAGGGAATGGGTTAATTGTAACTAACAATCGATTGTATCTCTTTCTGCAATGGAGCCCATATAATTGTAGGACTATATTATGTATATTTTGTTGATCATACATATGCACGGAACAGGAAGAGGGGTAACAGCCCCCATCTTTGCCTTTAATAATTGAACATCTAATCATAATTTTAGGGCTCCTTTTGGAACTTTGTGGGTTAAATCGTTAAAGCCCCGGTCTATTTTAAGATTTTGTTTCATTCACTGTGGCATTCATTCATGCTGACCAGCTACACAGTTATGAACAATGGTAATACCTAATATGTACAATCAAAACAATGGATTGTTATTCAAATGAGTGTGCACTTTAATGCCAATCAATGTACTTGTCTGGAAAAGGGGGGACAGGGTTTGAAGAAAAAATGCTCCAACAAAGTTCACCCAATCTCTGCTTTCACACAGTTCCGTGATTGCAACCTTTGAACATTCACCATCGTGGCCTGTAGACTGTAGCAGACCTTTAGACCTGTCAATCAAGTCAAATGTATATTTCACCTTAGACTTAGAGTTGTCTATAATGTGCTTGAACTTCAGTTGAAAGAAGTATAAATAGAACAAAGTTAGCTATGCTATGTATCTTGGAAATGTCATGTCATGTCTTTTTTTTTTGGGGGGGGGGTATTATTGATATTAAATTTCCCATGGGTGAAACAAGTTAGCTAAATGTATCTTGTAAATGTCATGTTTTGTTAATGGTTTTATTATATTTCACATCTAAAATATCTTGAATAAAAGTCAATGCCCGCAACTTTCATTAAAATGACTTTGTTTAGAAGATATTTCAGCCATTCCTGAGCAGATTTTGATCAACCAAACATTGTTTGTTTACACTTAGTTTTTCTCTACATCACAAACAGATTTTATTTAGGCACCCTCTATACCAAAACTTGACTATCCCTTTAATTTTCTGTCATACACATAGGGCCTATGAGGGAGGGGGTTGTTGGGTAAGAATTCACAATTAAGGAAGGCAATGACCCCTTAGAAGCTTGCTACACTTATTGCATTTGAACTCTGTGTTCAATTAGCCCTGTCAATCAACTCGGTCTTTTGTTTCATTCCCCACTAATGATGTCAAATTTGTCACCTCCCCCTGCATGTGCTTGTGTTTTGGCTTACAACGCTAAAGTTTGCAAACAGTGTTAAATCAAATTGTACATTAGAACACGTGCGCATGGGACCTGCCAATTAAAGAGAAAATGATTTAATTACTATGGCAAACTTTGAAAGTTTTTTGTTTTAATCTATAACAAAACAAAATATGTGATGTAAATTGTGTCACCTCCGGTGTGCATGTGTGTGTGTGTGTTTCTGATTTGAAACAATGACTATCTCTGTTTGTCAACAATGGGAAACCCAATGGTGCATTAGAACCACACAGAGGACCTGTCAATTAAAGAGAAATTATGGCAAACCTTGAACATTGTTTTTTTAAACAATTAAAAATACAAATTTCTCACCTTTCCCTGCATGTCTTGTGTTTTGTCTTAGAACACTAACTTTGTAAACAGTGTAAAATCCCAATTATGTACATTAGAACATATGCATGGGACCTGTCAATTAAAGAGAAAATTACTATGGCAAGTATTTAGTTTGAGTTTTAATCTAGCAAGATAGATGTAAATTTTGCCACCTCTGTGTGCGAGTGCTTGTTTTTCTGCTTAAAAAAACTAACCTTGTAAATGGTGTAAATCTCATAAGCAAACATCACATATTCCTACGAGCTTCATAAAACAAAGGGGACGTGTCAATTAAAAGAAAATCGCATATTCACCCATGTGGCAAGGCATTGGGAATCTTTCTTTTCTTTTTATAATGTCAATTTTTGTCACCTCTAGGTGCATGTGCGTGAATTAATGATAAAAGGCTAAATTTGTAAACAGCGTCAATCTAATTGCATACATTGAACATTCCTAATCCTAGAGATAAAACAAAAGGGACATGCCAATTAAAATCAAATTGCTTAATTCTATGGCAAGCATTTGGGTTTCTCTTCTTAATTCTAGCATTTTAAAAATGTCAATTTTTGTCACCTCTAGGCACATGTGTTTGTATTTCTGCTTAGTGTAAATTGTATGGTACACATCAACATTCTAAGAAAAAAACAAAGGGGACCTGCCAATTAAACGGGAAAATGTCAATTGAATTGTGACTGTACAGTCCTTACCTGCGACAGGTTTTAGAAATGGGGGGAATGGCAACATAATTAATAAAGGGAAAAACACCAATTCTGACAAGGCTGAAGTTATTAGTCCAGTGACCAGATGCAACATTTGTATGTTTGAAGACCAAATAAAATATATCTATCTATCTATCTTCACCTATCAAGTATCATATTGCTGGGTTTGCGTACTTGAGTTTTATGGATAAATGGCAAGAAACAAAACAAACGACAACAATATAAGTTACTAACTCAGTCATTTTCTATGGTAACCCGACGGGTCCTGCATTAACTCTATGGGAATCGAGTAGCGAACAGGTTACAGCAAGGAGGTATAAGAAACTACTCCTTGGTAAATAGAGTATACTTCTTGAAAAGGGTTCAAAGATTGTGAACTGGAGGAGACAACTGTACCCAAGTTGAATCGTCAGAGAACAGGAGCGGTGTCCTACATGTAGTCCACACGATCGAAAAGCCCTTAATGCTAGCTGCAAAAATATAACTGTAAAAGCCTGTAGTATGTGTTATCTGTGCCCTTCTCTATATATATTTCAATAGAACTGACCTAAAACTTTAGCACAGTGTTAGATCACTAAATCTGTAGTGGTGACTCACTCATGCGCATAATCAAAAAGTCTAAAAGATGCTGTCTAAGTGATGGAAAAGAGATACCTGGAACAAAGACACTTCACTAAACAAAAAGCTGATTATCTCGGCTTCCAGTTTTCATGGTTCATCCAGTATATATAGTAAGGGTACTTCACAAGTAGTTTCAAGTAGGCAAGAAGAGTTCATAAAATCAGCTTGGCACACCAGGGGTGGTGCCTAGTTTAAAGGAAAAACCAAATCCTTGGGAAATTTTGATAACCAATATACATTAGGAAGCTGAATGGGACAATTTCTGTGAAAGTTACACAGAATGTCCACACTAATATCACTTGAGAAGTTGAGGGAGTGTTGCACAGTATATCACATTATCAGTTTGGTCCTTCGTCTTTCAATACAAGGGTCGTGGGTTCTATTCCTACATACCTAACAGTTGCACGTGTGTCATTCAGCGAAGCATGATCCACATTTGCTGCTCTCAACCCAGGTGTAGTAACTAATGGGTACCTGGCAGGAATGTTTTCCTTGAAACGCTTGATGCGCCTGCTAATTATAAGCAGCTCGGCTGCAGCAAAGGTAATAATATACTGTATAATAGTATATGTTGGGCCTCCCGACAGAATTTTCAGATTTATGTCACATTATAAATGCTGGCCTTTTAAACTTGCATTATTAGGAACGCTGGAGAGAATTTTGTAATAATACAATATTGACCATTTAGTCAATTTCAGTCATATTTTTTTACTGATTTTTTCTTAAAATTGTTCAGAGTATTCCTCTCTGTCAGAATGAGATTAGTATTTTAGAGGAACATTTTTCTGTTTTGGTTTTGGTTTCGGTTTCCTTTAAATAGTTGCAGATACAATAGAAGTACAAGAGTAGCCTATCCTTTTATACCCACTAATCCTAGGGCTGTTTTTACAATATCCTTCTTTACACTCATCCCCAGTATATGTATGCCCCCTTTTCACAGAGTACTGTAACCTTCCATGATTGTGAATCAAACTTATGAACAACACCCCCCCCCCCCCCCCCCCCCCCCCCCCCCACACACACTCCTTGTCTGTTCAGTGGCATAGCTGAAAGGGGGAAGGGGGGGGGTGGGGAAATCACCCTTGTTGCAAATCTTGCCCCTTCTTCCCATTCCAACCCACCCCTATTGATTTCTTGATACACTGCCCCCCCCCCCCCCCCCAATTTAAAAATATTTCCCTCATCCTCCTCAGAATCCTTCTCACCCCCTTGCCCCATTATGTTTTTGCCTGCTTATGCCACTGTTTTCCCTTCATTTTCCCTTTAATTCAACATTTTAAAGTCTATTTAGTGTTTAACCCAAAAAAGGAGATACTTTCTGATTGAAAATAGATTAATTCCTCTTTGATCCACAGAGTGCCTCAAATAGAGTTTTGTTTAATCCGTGCAAAGATTCCAATATCTTAATTCCACTAGAGTTATACACATGTACATTATAGAATCCTTAATCCAAATAGAAAGTGAACTTTTTAACCCATTCAGGGTGGTTTGATTTTTTGTCATAACACACATTCTCCATAGACACCAGCCTCAGCCATCATCAGTCCTGAACGGGTTAATGACAAAGATCAGCGTGTGAACAAAATATTTAAAGAAAGAAAAGGAGTTTCACAGAGAAATGTTTTGATAAACTCAAAGTTGTTGCTTAACTGCATTAGGTAACCTACACTAATTTGCAGCTTTCTTTAATCTTTAAGTAACAGATATACACATTTGTATAAAATAGTGTTCAGCATTATCAGTTCTTCTTACTCGTACAGTACATGTAGTTCCATTGGGCCAGTGTGTTCATGTGAGAGAACATGTTTAAAATATGTCCATATATATACAGTACTGGTAGCTTCCACTAAAACATCATCTATCAACAACACATCCATCCAAGTAAAATACCACATAGGCTTCCGAACAGACAGTCTAATACCACATTTCCTTTGCATTTGCTATTATTATCATAATATGTGATTTTTTTTGTTTACAAATGAACTGGCATGTGGGTAGGAATTGGGTGATTTGGGTGAAATCACTTCCAGAGGTTAAATACAAGAAAAGGAAGTATTGTGGTTCAACAGTTGCCAAAAGATTTAAGTTTGAAGTTAACAATCATAATTATATTAAAGATACTGAGTTTGCATGTACAATTGATGTAGTCAAGAATTATACATTTAAACAAAAAAAGTTTGCTCCATATTCGTTTAGGAATGAACAACTTATCAATATGTACATGTATATGATCAAACATGACCTTTAAACTTTGAAACCACACAACCAAGAATGTTTCCTTAAAGAATGACAAAAACTTCCTTGAGTTAAAACAAAATATAACACATCTCATAAATTTGAATTTAGGTAAGAAATAATACGATGAGTCAAATCTGGAAACAACCTGACATTTCAGTATTCATGGGCGTTTGGGTGAAATCACTTCCAGTGTTTTAATGGAAAAGGAAGTGTTGTCGCCAACCAGTTGCCATGACAATGCAAACAATGGCTACTGGATAGAGACATAGTATTTCTTTTAAGACAATTACCGTCCAGTTGAATCATTGAAATAAAGTCACAGAAGGAAGTTAAAGACACACATTATTTATGCTTGTTAGTTTAAACTTCCCTTAATTCTAGGATTTTAAGAGAACTCGCTTCCTGTTTATAATATCATTCATAAAAAAACTAACCGATGGAGACAGTTTTTTCCTTCAAGAAATAAAGGTTATTTTCAACATAATAATTTCCGAGATAAATTATAGCATTGCATATTACCAGATTATTGAAGATTGTGGTATTAAACACAGATCCTCCAAAGATTTCAGCGCAAGATATCCACAGACATCATCCTAAAATTAGTTCACTTGCATCTAAATAATACGTAGCCAGTTAGAATGCTCCCCAAGGAGTGGAAAATGTGCACATCGTGTGCAGATTGGTTGTAGGTGTGTATCCAGGGTGATATGAATATGTGACCGGCTATAGCAAAACCCGGCACTTGTCAGTAATTCATGTTTTGAAGAAATGGGCATTTTAGGTTCCCATAATGTGTGTAAAGACCTATGATTGTAAAATTGAAACTGTCATATTTTCGGCAATTACTGACCAATTAGTTAGAACAAAGCATGAAATGAAATCTTGTGATGAGGCCTTTGTAATGGTATGAAAATCTAAATTTTTTATTTTTACCGACAAGTGCCGGGTTTTGCTATAGCTGGTCACATATAGCACCTTGAGCAATGAGATATTGATGGATACATGTCTATTCTTATTGTATGTAAATTTATGATATTATTGTTATTAGGTGCACATGTAAGTATAAGAAACTAATACCTCCTTGGGTAAGTGTATAAATAAATGCATGCATGTACACAAGCTATTATAAATGCCATCCTTCTATTAGCACAGCAATCAGATACCGATACCAGATAAATTATAGCATTGCATATTACCAGATTATTGAAGATTGTGGTATTAAACACAGATCCTCCAAAGATTTCAGCGCAAGATATCCACAGACATCATCCTAAAATTAGTTCACTTGCATCTAAATAATACGTAGCCAGTTAGAATGCTCCCCAAGGAGTGGAAAATGTGCACATCGTGTGCAGATTGGTTGTAGGTGTGTATCCAGGGTGATATGAATATGTGACCGGCTATAGCAAAACCCGGCACTTGTCAGTAATTCATGTTTTGAAGAAATGGGCATTTTAGGTTCCCATAATGTGTGTAAAAGACCTATGATTGTAAAATTGAAACTGTCATATTTTCGGCAATTACTGACCAATTAGTTAGAACAAAGCATGAAATGAAATCTTGTGATGAGGCCTTTGTAATGGTATGAAAATCTAAATTTTTTATTTTTACCGACAAGTGCCGGGTTTTGCTATAGCTGGTCACATATAGCACCTTGAGCAATGAGATATTGATGGATACATGTCTATTCTTATTGTATGTAAATTTATGATATTATTGTTATTAGGTGCACATGTAAGTATAAGAAACTAATACCTCCTTGGGTAAGTGTATAAATAAATGCATGCATGTACACAAGCTATTATAAATGCCATCCTTCTATAGCACAGCAATCAGATACCGACCTTGTTCACACTCTATAGACTATCCACATAAAAACCAAAAAAGCTAACATGGCGGTTGCAAAAAGACTTAAATTAAAAATCCATATCAAACAAAACTATACCCATAAAAAGAGTTTAAGTTTACAAAGTACACATGAAGTAGCAAAGATATCAAAAAGACCTCAATACACAATCAAAGAAAACCATCCCATAAAAAGAGTACAGTGCTAACAAAGCGGTATCAAAATGACCAAAGAAGACTTTAAAAGACACATCAAACAGAACTATCCTATAAAAGAGTACACATTTAACAAAAGGGTAGCAAAATTGCCCAAAAGATCTGAAATCTACACCCACTAAAAATTCCAGAAAAACCAAGACCACTCTAACAACGCAAACATCTTAAATCAGAGAACTAACAACTAAAATCCATGAAATGACTGAATTATCCAGCTTAGGGTGTTTGGAATACCTCAAGACTACTGTTCTTGTTACTTGCCGAATCTCGGAAAGTAAACAAACTTTGTGCAAAAAGAAAAAGCCCTATAATTCCACCAAAACCTTATTTTTGGGACGGAGCACTAAAAGAGAGAAAATCCCCTCAATTTGAGATGTTGACAATGACATAGATTTGCTCAGGCATCATTTTGGGGGATGAATGAATACCACCACCAAACCCCCCCCCCCCCCCCTCCACCCTTCCCTCAAACAAAGATGTATATTGTTGCCAGTGGTAGATGTACAATATTCACTATTTAAACATCAATTCCCAGCTGATAAATTGCTAATTATTTTTCACTTCATTTATATTTTCATGCAATTTCTGACATGTGGTATTATCTTAAAAACTGAAGTCTGAAAACCTACTGTATATATATTATGTGAATCACCATGCACTCATAATATGTGCTTTACTGCAGTTATACCACTGACAAATTCTAAAACTTTAAAGTGTGTCTCATTTAAGCTTTCCTTTCAATCAAATCTACAGTCCGTAATACTTGGATGAGCCGGCAGGCGCCTTTGAATGTTTTAAACTGATAAATGGCACCATTCTGGATTATAATCATCGTCATCATGAAGCATGTAATACAGTATATGTCAGATGTTGAACCCCCACACCCCCCAAAAAAAAAAAAAATGCCACTTCTAATGACTTCACTAATCTATTTCCTGTTTGATATAAATTTACAAGTAAGATTTAATGATCCCCTTATTCCATTTGGGAAAATCTTCAAAGAGAAAAGGGGAATGACGCAAAGAAGTACAAAGACAAGAATTGTATAATACTTTGAACAGGTTCCTGTAGGCGGTTAGATTACAAGGTGGGTAGACAATGCAGAACGACAAAGGGGGAATAGAAACAGATACACACGAGACTCCAAACAACTGCTATTTCGGATAAAAAAAGGCTTTAGTTCGGGTCACACCTGCAAGCTTTTGAATGTAGTTTTGTTAGAACTTGGGGGCCCATAATCCATGATTTCATCCTAAAGGCTTATAAATAGTAAAGGTAGGGAGGGCAGTCAACTTGCGTTTAAAGAAATGCACACGTGTGTGACGTGCGTGACGTGTCCACGGATAACCAGGATCAATGGGTTTCGTAATCCTGTCTCACATTCTAACATGTGCTCCTGTTATAAATACGAGATACTGCCGTGTTCAAAATAATAACCTCAATCATACAATATAGTATACACCTGTACTTTCTTGCACATGTACATGTACCACTTGTGCAGATTTGCTGAAATGTCAATTTTTTCAGGTGAGAGGGGCGAGGGGGGCGGGGAGGGGGGGGGGGAGAGGGTGTGGAGAATGACTAACTAGGTCGTAGCTTAAAAGATCGATCTATAAAAATTATCTTCCTTTCGGCAGTGCTCAAAATTAGCGTAGGCTCGCTGGCCACTAAAAATTAGCCCTGGACCACCAAATTTCATTGATCCTAAATTCTACTGGCCCGTTCGGGCAACCAAATTTAACAGAAATTGTTATGTTTTCTTTGTATGAGGCCACCAGATTTAGGTTGCAGGCCACTCAAAGTTGAACAATCTTGTTTTTACTTGCCCAACTGGGCCACAAGGCAAAAAGGTTAATTTCTAGGAACCTTCAGCGGTTGTTCTACACATTTTGTTGGGTGAGAGCGAGAAGGGCGTTCAGGGCTAATTGGAGTTCTGCATACCATTTGGTACGTCAGAGCCTTCTCTATGTGAAGCTACATTTCCAGATGAATATAATTTCTAATTTTTTAAATATGTATTTATCTATCAAATACGAAATAGAGCTAAATTTGGTTTCAACATGGCTATCAAATTTTTAAAGCCCAATTCCAGTTTTGGGAAAGTAGCCGAAAACATCTGAACCTAAGCATCGTTAAATACAGAAATATCGGAAGAAATCCAATACCCGCCCGTGAAATGTATAAATCCACCGCCCGTTCGCACCTGTCCGCGCCGCTAGCGCTGGGCTGGAGATATCGACAAACTGGGGACAAGCCCATACAGCGAAGCCTTGTGTAACGCACGCGGTTATTTGCACGTAGCGTATGCGCGATTCCGCGTTGGCGATATCAATGGTACAGTAGATCAATTTATAATTTTGCAAATATATCAATTAGTAGGCGGTTTCTTGGCCAAATTTGTATAATCCCATATTAGTAAAATTATATTCTTTCACATGGTTGGTAATAAGAGTGTACATTTCATTTTTAGGGGGTGGGGTGTTTCCCACCACTGTCATTCACCTTTAAACATCAAAGTGTAAAAAGTGACTTAGCACCCTCCTCTTTCTCAACCAAAGATTTTGATTGTTGAAAGGGAATGTCAAACTGAGGTCACATTAATCACTACATACTATGTATCAGTCACACAACAGGAGCGATGCATCCACAATCCATTAATAAGGCGAAGGGGACTAAAAAAGGGGGTCAGGCAGTTTAAACATTCATTTTCTGTTATTATTTTACCCCGGCATAGGGAATCAGTAAAGTGGGAGAAATCACAGGGAGGGGGCAAATATGTGCCCCTCTTCCCCATCTAGTAGAATTTCATGATCTATCCATTCCACTGTTACAATGTTATTTGGGGGCAGGAAGTGCATTGATCATGATTATGTGTTAGTGATGGTCGAATGGCATTATACATTTTTCCAAACATACAATGGTATGATTTTTTCTTTGATTTTTTTTCTTTGATTTTTTTTCTTTCTTTTTGGTAAATCTTCAAAAATAAGTTGGAGCCCTGTAACAATGCGAGTGGATCATTTATGAAATATGGTGCTAAGACTCCACATTCATTCAAAAAAGAAAAATGGCTTAACCTACATTTTTTCTCTTTTTCTCTTCTTCTCCCCTATTTATGTTTATGATTTCCTATTATAGCTCATGTTTCAGAGATTATTTTTGAGTAAAAATCAAACCAAAAAAGATGATATATTTTGTCCAGGATCAGGCGATTATACAAAATACAAAATATTGTTGGAGCTCCACACCAGAGAGATTGCAGCTTTCCAAATGTAATCCATATTAGGTAGTTCCACCTGTACGTAAACTTTTAATCTTTTATGATAAAAATCTAACATTCTTGTGGGAGATGAATTCTTGGCAAGAAATTTGTAGGTTAATCCATGTATTTGTTGTTGTTGCATGACTACTAACCAGAACATAAACCAATCATATCTACATGCAATTATGGATTTAAAAAATGTTCCGGAAATACTCCGGTGAGTGACGGTCTACAGAGAATTCAATGCATGTTATACAGCGACCAAATACTGAGGCCCCTGTAATCTCAGGGCGCCCCAAATGCTGTCCCAAATTCGAGCCCATGTTACACCTAAATCCAAAACCTATCTCAGGACGCCCCGAGCTAGATAGGCTTTGGTCCGTTTACACTCACCTACCCGAAGTTGGTTTCGAGTGTCGCGCGCACATTCTAAATCTTCATTTTGTGTGTTGTGTGTGCATGACCGCGGCAAGAAAGTGTGCGCTCTGGCAAACCTGTCTCGGTAAGGTTCGGGGTAGGTTAGCGTTTACACCAATTCCAAACCTGTCTCGGGGCCTCGAGACTGGTCTCAGACCACATCGAGAGGTGGTCCGAGATCGGTCCGCCTAAAAGCGATCTTGGGTGGGTTTGTAGAGTTGTAGTGTAGGGCGCCTCGAGATGGGTTTGAATTTTGGTGTAACAGGGGTGTATCATGTCTTCAACAGGGTAAAGGAACTCAATAACAAGGTACAATCATGATTTTCCCAATAATTTATGATTAATGCAACATTTAAAGGGGAATTCCACCCCAGAAATGTGATGTTTGCTATAAGATGAAGTGATTATGAAGAATCATGATCGAAAATCTGAGCCAAAACGGTAGAGCAATAAAAAAGTTATGACAGGATGAACTTTGCTCCGATTTTTAGTATCGTTCGCAATTGCTATCGATCGTGACGTCACTTGCGAGCTGCAGCCATTTTGACTTCTACATGGAAATTTTATAAAATTTAAATTTTCTTAATAACAAAGCAAATTTATTAGCTTACAAATTCCAAAGAGGTTGGCCCATCGATATTCTTCTATGAATTCGAGAAAACAAGCAGAGAAAATTTATTTTTTAGCAACGAAAATGAGAAATAAGTGTATTTTCATGTACTAAAGCCATGGCGAGTTGCTCGTCAATGATGTTGCAGATGGCGGCAATTTTGAAACGATCGCTCATTACTACATGATGTTCAAATAGGTATAACTCCCGTGTTTCTTGTCCAATTTTGATCAAATTTTCACCAATTATGCCTCTTATTCTGCTTATTCAAATAACGAATGGTTTTATCAGGCCCGGAATACCCCTTTAACTATTTTATCACATTGATTCCTACTGTTAAAGTTGTTCCTTCCTGTTCTCTATTCAACAAATAACTATATAATTTGTACAGCAAGAAAAAATGATACTATTATTACAATGCCCTAGCAAAATTTATCTCATGTTTTCCTCCTTCATAAAACTGACCTTGAATCACGGAAAATTTGAGATTAAATCTTGAATAACAGTTCTTTTATTAGAATTTTCCTGAATACTAGTAGTACTCTTCACCTTTTAAACTTTAAATTTGTACAAAAATCAGCATGAAAACATTCTACTTTTTTGTTGAAACACCTAACAAAATATTGCATATACTATATGTTTACTCTTGAGTAATGACCTTGGTTTGATGGGTTTGAATTTGTGTGTTTAAATTTACTTTTGAGATTATCTCTGGTTTTGCTCATGCTACAGTGCACCCAAACCTTATCGCCCCATAACAATAACTGGATTTTAAAAGAGAATTTCAATATATTACACAGTAACTGGATTTTAAAAGAGAATTTCAATATATTACACAGTAAGACCCTACCTAAATCTTATTCTATCCAGTATATCACATACAATAACACAAATAACTGAACTTGAATATATTTTATACAAAATTTCTAGTTAATTTCCCCCATGCATATTTACATAACACTGCTTGTGAAGTATTTTCTTTGCGGTCATTGCAGTAATTTTGTTCTAAAGACAAGTTTTCTTTTTCTGTCTCTTCCAACCTTCTTGTTATCCCGACCGCTTCACATCGCAAAAGAGCAGACAAATCTCACAAAATAACACCCAAGAACTGAACCCCCTTTGACGGGCGATAAGCCGACATAACAGTTATTACTCGTGCCAAATGAAACAGAAATTATTTGTCCTCTTCTGCCGTTCGACCAAGCGTGTAGTTGGGTCTGAAAGCCAAAGAATGGAGCCAGGCTTCATGCACTTTTTGGTTCTTTTTTAGCTTCTACTAGTCCGAAATAATTGCCATAATGCCGGTATTTTACGAACATACTAACTGCACTACAGGTACTGATGGTCAGTAATGTCCCATTCATAAAATAATTCACACACCCAAAAAAAATTCAACTCACAAACACTACTCTAAGATTTAACCCAAAAAAAGCTAGTTCAGGATTCGATAGTGAGGATGCCAATATACTACTATGGATGTAAGGGTAATTTCTAGTATCTGCTGGTCCCAAATAGCACAGGTCCTACTACTACAAAATATAAATGGTCATGTTAGCCTATTCATAAAAAGTTCACTTCAAAAACTTGTTCAGAAAGATGTGCTGTTGTGTTGTTGATGTTGTTTTGATTGCCCCAAAATTGTATCATCTACTTCAAAAATATCTCCTAGTTTGTAAAATGTGACCAGCTATAGCACTTGTTGATTATTCATGTTTTGAAGAAATGGGCATTTTAAGTTCACATAATGTGTGTAAAAGACTTATGATTGTAAAATTGAAACAATCATATCTTCGTCAATTCTTGCCCAATTTGTTAGAACAAAGCATCAATTGAAAGCTTGTGATGAGGCCTTACATATGGTATGAAAATATACATTTTTGATTTTTACCGACAAGTGCAGGGTTTTGCTATAGCCGGTCACAAATGATGAATCGTAACTATTACTACAAATGTGAACATATTTTAAAAGTGCTTTCTTTGGATGTGAGGAAAAATACAATCAAAGAAAACATTACTTTCTTATCCATAGCATGACAATTTGATTTGAGTACATGTAACTCCTCCTTGTAATAAAAATAAATGACTACACTTTTAATAAGTAAGCTCTGTCAACAAATTTTGTTTGACTGTATACGATCTCTAAATGAGACAGAACTGTAGATCTGCGAGTTTCAAAAAGCCCCAGAAAACATGACCCATTTTGGAACCGAAGTTGAACATATCGACACCTGCCCCCCAGCACATATTGTAAACAAAAAAGTGAATTAAAGAAGTCATTTATGAATTTATCATAAAGATGCATTCATATCTATTTCTAAAAATAGCTGTGCTAAGCCTACGTACCTCAGGGGAACATGAAATAAGCTCTGTAACATTAATCAAAATGACATCTTTATGCATGCCATATTCATCATAAACGTCATAATGATGAATGTTATTTGCATTGTGCATAACACTGTTGAATGCTCCCCAGAGCTTTAGTCGTAATTGATGTACAGTAACCACGGCAACCAAGTCAACATTATTTCATCAGATATACTGCAGCTGATATGATGAAGTATGCTGTAAATTATATTCATATTTTTTCTTCTAAATAGGTATGTGAAAACATGACGAAAATGGTAGGGAAATATTTTCTGAAAATAAACTTTCAAAATGAGACAACCACGACAACCTATTTGTTAAAAAGACAACTATGTTGTCTAGAAGATCTGTTGTAAAAATAATTTTAAAAAACAAATATTTTCAAGAAACAGCTTTGCAAGTATGTCATTATTACTGATGTACACAAAATTATTGTTTTTAATTTTAATTTGTATTAGTATTATTTTGTAAATCAATTGATTTAAATGTATTAAAATGTAATGAAAGCAAATTAAATGAAATCAATGAAAAATTTCCTCATATCTATTATAAAAATATACCCTGCTTTAAATAATGTTGTCTAACCATATTTAACCATTTATTTTAGATGATGTGATGTACAAATAAAATAACTGTATACTCAAATTGTTTGATTAATTCCAAAGAATCCATAATATGAAAAACTAGAATATGTCCCGGTACACATATATTCTATAAATAATTGGGTTTTTTTTCATTGTATTTTTTTTATGAATTGAGGAAATATAATACATCAAATAAAATTATACTTTTTTATTTCAATGCCAAAATCCCAATTATATTTGGTTTGAAAAACTACAATTCAGTTTCAGGAGGGTTGAGTATCCAAATTATTTTAATAAAATGTTTAAAGTCCCCAAAATGAATGAAATGAACAGAAAAAATATAATGAAAGAAGTGAAGAAAATAATTTGGAAAACTTACCAAATAAAAAAAAAAGGCTAGTGGATGAAATAAGAATCCAGGAAATGTGGTAATGGTATATTCCGAAATGTTAATTCCAAAAAACTTGGGGAAGATTATAATATTTCCTGGCACCTGGCACTCCAAGGCAGGGTTCAGCTCAGTGAAACGTTTTCCTGTGATGAGTCCAGTTAAGCAAGTCCAAGAAGACACAGTGAGTGAATGCACACGCTGACAGACTAGACCAGACCAGACCGAACAGAAATAGATCACTGGGGGTACCGTACTACTAGAAATAGTTAGATCTCCCTCACACCTTCCTGAATAGATACTGCTTCATCGAACTCGACCCGTGATTCAAACTCAAACGAGGTGAATAACTCTAGAACCCTGTGAATCAATGGTCTGCAAAAGTTGGGGTGCACCTCCACCAGCTGATTTTTATAGGTTTTATTTAGACCCCTTCAGGACAGTTCATGGATTTGTAAACACAGGCAGAAGCAGTGCAGTAACTTTCTGTGTGTAATGATAAATTTGTGACTGTGTGTGTGGCTGTGTAATTTGTGTGCGTGTTGCTTATCCATGTGTACAGATCAATGGTGCGGTGTATGTTGTGTGTCTGTGCATGTGAATTATCCCTGTATCAGTGTTGCGGTGTTGTGCGACTGTGTGTATCGCGTGTGTTCGTTCAGTGTGTAAGGTGCTATGTTTACTGTCTGTAGTGTGAATGTGTGTGTGTGGTTGAGTGAGCTGAACTGAATGGGAAGACAATCAAGTGCTCTCATTGGTCAGATACCCATGAGTATTTGACCAATCAAATCACCACACTGATTCAGCACAGGTATCCAGGTTATGTGGGGTCCAATCTTTTAGCCAATGGTAATGCTTTGATCGATGGAAACCAATTTCTCCTCTTCTTCTTCATTTTTGCCTTCAGTAGAGAATAATAAGGATATGTTTTATTCTTGTCTGAACCATGGCCAAGTTGCTAAGCTCATTCATGTAGCATGAATTTTATGAGGGGAGCTGGGGGTTGTTTCACAAAGATCCTAAGTTGAACTTAAATTCTAAGTTGGACTCTTTATACTATTTCAACAATATTGATCAATTAGTTTGGCAAATATAGATGCTTTCGGTAACTATCCCAATGCCGATATCTGGCTTTAATGTGTCCCCTCATTTCTCCCCTACCACACAAGGGTATCAGTGAGCAGTATCAAGCTGTTCCCATCCTTGCCTTGCCCTCAGAGGTGGGTTACAATCAACAAACTGGATGCAAGGGTAAAGTAACCTAGCCCCTATATGTCCCAGGGTGCTATGTAAACCATCCCTTTTGTCCTTTTAAGTGATAGGCTTGCTTTAAAGTAGATCTATTAACTTTGGTGACATGAGCAAAAGGTGATGCGTGGTTGATAAAATGTGTATTGGTGTGATATTACATGTCCAGAAAGTAATGTGTGGAAACGAATACAACAAGGTATGAGGGAACCGCTAGAATTCCAATTGGATTTCGAGGATTTGGACAATGTTACCAAGTCCCTGAATGTGTGAATTACATTGTAGGTAACGCAAAATTAGCATGGGGAGGGAGAGGGGGTAAGGGGCTGTTGTTTGAAATAGATGCTTTTAGTGCTCTCTTATTGTGTATAACTTCCTATTAAGTAAACCATCGTTTGTGCAGTCTCAAGTGATGGGCTTACTTTAATCAAGGAGGTATAAGAAAGTACTTTATTATATCTTCTTGCTTTAATGAGACCGAATGTGTGAATTAGCAGACAAAAGTCACACAAAGTATTACATACATGTAGACTGGAGGGGGGGGGGGGGGTGTTACTTATTGTTTGAACAAGTTTCTGCAGTGTTTTCTGACTAGGTATGTCCATTTTCTTTCAAATATATGCGCAAACATCCTTTGTGCTGTCTCGAGTGACCACAGCCTTTAAAGGCACCGAATGTGTAAATTAGCCGACCAAAGCCAGCAAGAGGTCAATCCATGTCAAACAAAGTTTCCCTTTAGGCTTTAATAGACTTTCTGACCACAGACAAACTTGTTTGGTGTTTGAACGAGGTGCTGAAGTGTTTTTCGAGACTGCTCTCAAGTCTTCTCATCATTTCCTCTTCCTGGTTATCTATTATGTACAAATGCTTTCCAACACAAGTGGACATTTAAGGAAAGTAAACAGGTTTAATCATTTCCACTGGATATTCGTCAATGCTTTCCGATTTTAAGTATCAAACAAATTCAAAGTAACACACTAGAAAAGCACAAATTGTGAAATCATGAACCTTGTCAATATTCTGTTGGAACATTTCTGGTTAATGTTCCAACATCACTCAATTAAATTATTTGATGTAAACACAAAATAAAACAACACCAACCAGCTTTGATTCCTGCAGAATCATGAAATATAACTGTGAAAAATCTGTATATTATTATTAAGAAGTGCTGTGGATTTTTAAAGCTATATCCATGGATAGTATCCATCAGTGTTGTATCCAAGTCCACCCAATCCGAGTCCGGAGTCCGAGTCCAGACCATCCGAGTCCAGACCATCCGAGTCAGAGTCCGAGTCAGAGTCTGAGGCCGAGGCCGGGGTCCCCGAGGCCGGGGTCCCCGAGGCCGAGTCCGAGCATTTTTCTAGGAAACTTTCACGATTCACCATTTATTTTATAGGAATCATATCACAATTTCATGATCTTGGTTATTTTAGGCCGTTTGAAAAAATTGACTGGCCTCGAGCTGGACTCCGCCCGAGTCATCAAGTCCGCGACCTTCGAGTACGAGTCTGAGGCCCAGGCTGGGGTCCCCGAGGCCGAGTCCAAGGCCGGGGCCGGCAATGCTGGCCTCGAGACCGGCCTCGAGTCATCCAACACTGAACTGGTATCCATGCTATCTCTTAAATATATGAATAAAGGGCAACCTAGTGCTTAGGAGTGAATGAACCTCCTAGTACGTACTGTGCCAGGCCAAACAGCCAAGAGGCATATGATTCTCTGACTTATTATTTTCCAATACAATGAACTCTGGGGAGAAATCCCTCAATGTCTAGTCCTATATGCCGCCCAGCCCATGTCGACCAACACTACCATGACCGAGTCATCACCAAAAATATTTATTCTCCCCACAAATATTGTCACGTCTCTTTCAGACCATAACAACTACTGCATAAATATTTTAAAAGATAAATAGAGGGCAACCTAGTTTTCAGAAGTGAATGAACCTCGCACTACCAAACAGCCAGGCCCAAGATGCGTATATATGATTAAGCCCCATCTTAAAGGGGACCACCATGCAAAGAACAACACATAATTATATGCTTTGGTACCGTTTTGTGATATCAAATAGATACCCAACATTTTGCAAAGGGTTGTGTAATTCATAAACAAAGCAATTAATTTCCCCCACTTACAGAACCACTACTATTTCCTGGTTCCATATGGGCAAAACATTTGCGAGTGCGCCAATGCTATTCACGCGTACGTTCGGAGAGAATAAAATCCCGGGCGATTCATTCGCTCTGCACACACTTAGTCTCGTACATACATACCCCTTAACGCATGCTTTAGAATGGTGATGCGTTTTCCAATTATATTTTTTTTTTCTGGGCACATATTTTTGTGAACTTGTTGATGGAATGGAATACTAAAGATGATACCTTTCATTTATAAAAATACTATTTTTGGGTGGTGGTACCCTTTAATAGACCTTACCTCGATGTTACCCTGGCTACATCAGGGTGAGAAACAGTTGGTGGCAAAACATGTTCGGGTAGAACGGTCGGCGTGAGACAGTATAAAGTCAACTTAAAAGGAAACAAGCATAATTATAATTATTCATACAGATACACGTGTGCCCGATCAGCGATTGTTGCTGTATTGAATGTGCAGTCAAAAAGCAATATTTTGTCATCATGACAAATTTGTCATAATGACAGATTTTTATGGTGGCATTACGGGGACCTTTTGCCCAAATTTTGGCAGAATTTTTGCCCAAATTTAGGCCAAAATGTTCTTATGACACCATAAAAATCTGTCATTATGACAAATTTGTCATGATGACAACATATTGCTTTGTGAAACAATATCAGTTGTTGTGCTTACCTAATTGTAGCTTATTATTTTCCTGTGTAAAATTAGGAGTGCAGGTAATATGAAATTTTACTTGCCCAACATTAATTGTTACTTGCCCCCATAGAGTACAGAAGCCATGACGTCATAAAAACACTTTTTTTTAGAATTTTCAAATTTGGACTTCATTTTCAGAAAGAGCATAACAAATAATGTCCAAATACCGAAAATCAAAGGAAAAGGTTACGTATTTGCTGAGATTTGCCCATCCAAATGAATTTTTACTTCAATGGGCAATCAGTGTTATAGTGCACTGGTTCCTAAATTTAGGAACCAGTGCACTATAACACTGATTGCCCATTGACAACAAAAATCATTCGGATGGGCATATCTCAGCCAATACGTAACCTATTCCTTTGATTTTCGGTATTTGGACATTATTTGTTATGCTCTTTCTGAAAATGAAGTCCAAATTTGAAAATTGAAAAAAAAATGTTTATGACATCATTTATGACATCACACTCTATGGGTAATAATAATAATTTAAGCGCAGTAGAGTATAAATTTATAGTAGCTTCGCCATATAAATGTTCGTATTCCTATCATTATTATTATTATTATTATTATTATTCTACCAACAAATATTGTCACGTCCCATTCACATCCTATTGAGACCGTAACAATAACTGTGCATCCTTCTACTAAGGGAGCAACTTTTATTTGATTCCAAGCAATGCATTTTTCATTCAATGATTCTCTGTGAGTGCTGATGAATAGTGTCTGGAGGCTAAATTTGATACAGTTTTTCTTTTAAAGAGCCATTTCTTTTCATCTAGACAACCATCAAAAGGGATATTTTCTTTTCACTTCATGCATGGGTTGGTTATAAATTTCTTTGCATTTTCCAACTGACAAATGAGGGGGAAATTAATATGTATGAACGGTGATAAAAGATTGAAATTTCCTAGTGATCAAAGGCTTTGTACAGTCCTTTTTTTATATTTTGGTCCCATTATCAATGTTGAATATCCAGAGATGGTTCATCCATGGGCTTACTCTAAGAGATTTAACAACAAAAGATAAAAGCATCAGCGTTCAAATGCAAGTGTCATATTTAGGTCTGACATGAACATAAAACTGTCAATTTCTATACATACATTTTCAGATTGTGGATATAGGACAATGTTATTGTTATGAAGCATCGCAAATATGAAATATCTATAGTCACAACAAATAAAGATTGATTCAATTTCTGATATTTAATGACATATTTTGGCCCCGTGTTTCTTCCATTAAACAACTTTTTGAAAAGCATTTCTTTTTAATAAAAGGCGAGCACAACACTGAGGTTTTAGTATATACACACATAAAGCTGTCAGTTTTAATACTATATTCAACGATAGAAGATATGAAAATGTTATGACTATTATGTATCCCAAACATCAAACATGAATAGTCACAACAAAACAAGACTGATTCAATTTTTGAAATTTAATGACATATTTTGGCCCCATGTTTCTTCCCCTTAAACAACTTTTTGAAAAGGATTTTGAATGAAATGATAGCATAATATTGTGGTTTGGAGTACACACAACAGTATAAACCTGTCAGTACTAATTGATATTAAATGGTATTAAAATGGTTGTGCAGAAATACCATAGCTCAAGTTAACAAACATAAAAACTGTCATATTCAATATAATTGTCAATGTTCCAAAACATAACAATATTATGACCACTTAGCATCCTACTGATATACATCAACTGTTAAAGCAAATCATGATTAATAGAATTTCTCAATTTATTGATTGTCGTAGGCACCGTAATTCTGCCCTAAATTATATTTCCAAAGACCCCCCAACAAAAAATTACATCCAATAAAATGGTTATCAGATCGAAAGAAGAAAAGCACTTTTTCTGAATTTTAATCATAATCTGAGCAAATTTTATTTCAGTCATTGTAATCATAATCCTCTATATCCCTCTGAGCCCAGGGGGATGTTTCACAAAGACCCCAAGTCAAACTTAAATCCTAAGTTGGACTTAAATTTATGGTAGGCCATTTGTTGCTTCGGGATTAAGCATATTCAAGAGCCCAAATACGAATATCTGACACTTTCAACAAAAGTTTACATCAATAACTTGAAGTCTCTGTGATAAAAAGAAAAAATTAATGATTTTTATCAAAATTGTATGTCTGTTTAGAGAACTTGTTTAAACATTTTACAAAGAAACTAATGGTTTTCCTTACTTTTTAAGTCCAACTTAGGTAAAAGTACTTAAGTTCGACTGGATCTTTGTGAAACACTCCCAGGTGTATTTTTTTCACTGGGAAGCTGCGTCGCCAGAGGTATGCCAACAGAGATAGTTTCCAATGGCCCTAGGACTAGGAAACTGGGTTGGGGTTCTAAATCTGTGAAAACATACTGCTGTCATAGTATGGATCTCAAGTTACAACTCTCAGTTTATAATTCAAGAATCTAGTGATGGGTGGTCTTAATAATATACTTATGTTCAGAAAGAAATCGATGACAGACCACTGTCACTCTTTGGCATTATTTTCCTATCGGAACACACTTTGAACACACTGTGTTTCAGAGTGTGGTCCACAGTGTTAAATTAGGGGGTTTAAAAGTGTGAAAACCAACTCACAGTGTGAACACACTGTGAAATTGTTGGGATACACAGTGTGAGTGCAGTATTTTACACACTGTGAACACAGGCACTTTCACACTGTGGTGACAGTGTGCTCACAGAGTGTTCAGTGTTGTTACAGTGTGTTCACAGTGTGGGTTGGTTTTCACACTGTAAAACCCTCAAATTTAACACAGTGGTCCACACTGTGAAACAGTGTGTTCACACTGTGGCACAATCTGTTCTTTGGGTAGGATTCTTTGAGGTGTGAAACAATTGCCTGAACAAAAATATTTTTTTTAATTTGACAATTGGGGAATATCTTATTGCATAAACAATCTCAAGCTATGACTGCCCTTTGGCATACCAGTATATACATTTGCTAAATCTTATCAAAGACATCTAAAATAATATTGATTTCTGATAATTTATAATGGATATTCATCATATTAATCTCTGCACAAATTTATTTTTTGGCCAAGCCACAAGCTACACTGGATGTTTTTTATTGTTTGCAAATCAAAACCGACATACATCATTAAATACTGAATCAGATTTAATTTTAATCTTAACATTTCTTGCACCTAGGGAAACAAAATTACCTTTATAATATTTCTATTCCATTGGTTTGGGCTTATTTTTCATCAATGTTTCAATGGAACCATATTTTGCCTACTGATAATTTTTGAATTTCCCACGGTGTGGGGAATAATGTCTCCCATCATCGAGCATCTAATCTTAGAAAGTACACTCTTAACATAACACATTTCTTGTTGCTTCAAAAACACAATTAATATTATTATCGGTGTTGAATAAGCAGAGAAATCATAACAGAGCCCTTGGCATAATAATCTGAGGCATATCACGAAATTCAGAAGGGGGCATTGTGGGCAGCATACTATAGTCAAAAATACAGATTTGGGCTGACAACGTTAGATTTGTTCATTCAATTTAAAGAAGAATATTTTGGACTTTTCTGACTTTTCTCATAGTCTAGTTTAAGCTTGAGGAGTCTACCAAAACACAAGCTACAGCAAGGCTGGTACATCACATTGTAACATAAATTGCACTTTTTAACTACTACCCCCCCCCCCTCCCCACCCTCTTCAGAAGCATCCTAGTTACTTTATCCATTAGATAGTAAGATTAGAATAACACTGTATATGTGTTTCCTGTGGAACAATTATCCATGAAACTAATCCTGAATGAATTATTTTAAGGTTTAGAAAAGAATAAACAAAACGCAGTTTAATCCTGAAGGAATTATTTCAAAGTTTAGTTGGGTGAAGGACCAAAGATTATCCACACAGCATAAAGCTTAAAGAAGGATAGGACCACACAAACATCAATTGCTTCCCCTTTCAGAAGATTTACAAAGATTAACACAGTGTGTAAAAATTGACCCCTTAATGAGCTCTTTTATTTTGGACAATACTGTGGACTTCATAATTCAAAGCCAACAAAAATAACAAAAGACACTCCCTCACAATGCAATGACTTCATAGTCAAAAACCCCTTTTTAATTGAGGAAAATAGTCGCGGTAACGTCCGGACGTTGTCAGGAAGACATTCTACCGCGGTTGTATTAAAAAGGTCCAATCGCGGTAACGTCCTGACAACAGCGCGGTAGGATTCGACCTAGTCGGGCTAGGGTAATAGCGAGGTAACGTCAGGATGTTGTCAGGATGTTAAGCTGATAAACATTGTATTAAAAAGCGCGCAGAACGTTACCCGGGTAGATGACGTCATGGCCGTAAAAAATGTAAACATTGCAGCGATCGCGTTTTGGATCGGGAACATGTGGTACTCTTGTAAACAAGGTTGCCAATTTAAACTGCTGTAAGTTCACACACAAACACTATTCCACATACTCCTAATTTTAGACTTAAATTTGCCCAAATAATACAAGTTATAATACTATGAATATAACAATTGGAAGTTTAACAAATCTAAAATTTGATAAGTACAACAGCTCACTCCAGGGTACATAGATCTACGTGTGCGCATTATTCATCGCTGATCATAAAATTATCTTCAGCTCATGCAATATCCCAACACGTGTATCAGCGAGATTTAACTAGAATTATTTGTCCCTGAATTCTACTCTCTCTCTCTCAGCGCGATCCATGTTGCACAGAAGTAAAAACATCGCCTGATTCCGTAATTGCATGCTGTGAATTGCACGGAACAGTAGCATTATGGCTACCCACCGCAAATCCATGATTACTGTTGAAGTTTGAAGTCGGATTGAAGAATAATAGATTCGTACTGTACATACGTGTAAGGAATATAAACCGGTATAGTATTATTACGTGCGCTATAATTATGCGGCGAAAAAAAAACTAGCGTGACTATATAGTAGACTGACAATTGCGCTCCCGATCCGATTGCCTGTTGTATACCCGATATGAATTGACCGTCAAAATTTCCCGCGCTAACGTATACCAGCGCGCGCCGATTAGCAGCCGGTCGCACGATGAGAGAGGTGCGGTTGCTATAGTAACCTACCCGGGTGACTCGGAGAAAAACTTTTGATTAAAAACCTGCACAACCTCTCGCTGCGTGTTTTACGACCTGACCTCCTACTGTTTTTATCGAAATCTCACTCGGGTAAAAGCGAGGTAGAAAACACGTTCTCCAATTAAAAAGGGGTTAAAGTAAACCAAATAATACCAAAAGACACTCTTTAAACACCAATTTAACTCAGGGTCTCTGGACAATGTCCAATCAACTCCAACTTGACCTAAGCTAGAACTAAGTAATTTCATGACCCTGCTCTCTTTATACCCCATTTCACACCATAATGCTAATCCAGGGTGCTCCTCTAATCCCCTAATGATGGTCCTTTAACACCAAGCTTCTCATTATCCTCTATAAGGAACCCAATTTGCGGATTACTCTGTTGTGGTTGGGATCTAAAGAAACCCATTAACTATTCATCCCATTGCCAAAGCCACTTCATTTCAAGAGGGGGGAGATATTTTTTTTTACTGCAAATCATTAAATTCAAAAGAGAAGAGGAAGGAATTATAACACAATTCAAAAGCTTTAGAAGAGAAAAAAATTGTGGGATAGAGGTGAAATTTACTGCAATTCAAAAACTTCAAAAGAAAAGGGGGAAATAAACTGCCTTTCTTTGAGAGTGTATTGCTTGAATAATTCAAGGGTTACTTTAAAAGGCCCTGTCACATATCACCGGATAGCGTAAACCGATGTCTGACGGAGAGTACAATTTTCAATCCGTTGTCTTCGTTTGTATGCGTTTCTTGTTCGTTCCTTGTCAGATGATGTACAGTGTTCTATCCGGCGGAATGTTTTGTGCATGAAGCAATGGAGACGACTTTCACCACCGGATAATTTGATTTCGCAAATTTTCTATTCGTGTCGGGCATCCGTTTATGCTATCCAGTGATATGTGACAGGGCCTAAAGCTGCATGTGACAATACATCTGAACTGCAAAGTAGAAAGTAGAATGGGAACTTAAAGGGAATCAACACCCCAAAATAATAGTTCATTCTATTGTCTCCAAACGCATAGAACGTATAGAACTGGTGCACTCGCAGACGTTTGGTGCATACGGAACCATAAGACCCTGTTGGTTCCGTAAGTGTTGGTGTTTAATTGTATTGTTTATCAATTACGCAACCTTTTGCAAAGTGTTGGACATCTATTTAATATCAAACAAGGGTACCAAAACATTATAAGCCTGTGTTGTTCTTTGCGTGGTGGTCCCCTTTAAACTAAAGAGTAGAGCGGAAATTTACTGAAATTCAAAAACTTCAAAAGAAAATGGAAATTTAGTGCAATTCATACAAATCAATTGCATTTGAATTCCTTTGAGGGTATGTTGGTTGAATAATGCTAGGGCAACTTCAAAGTTGCCTGTAAACAATGCATCTGAACTTCAAAGTAGAGACTATACATAGAGGGACTTAAACAAAAAAGTATAAGTGGAAATAATGATCATAATGCAATTAAAAACTTCGAAAGAAAAGGGGAAATTCAATCAAATATATACAAAATCAACTGCCTTTGAGAGTTTTGTTGAGGGTATATTGGTTGAAAAATGCAAGGGGTGCTTCAAAGTTGCGTGTGAACAATGCATTTGAACTTCAAAGTAGAGAGTATAGAGGGGGACTTACTGTAAACAAAAAAAGTATGAGTGGACATAATGATCATAATGAAATTTTAAAACTTCAAAAGAAAGGGCAAAATTTAGTGCAATATATACAAAATCTACTGCCTTTGAGCGTTTCTTAGAGGGTATATTGGTTGAATAATGCAAGGGGTGCTTCAAAGTTGCGTGTGAACAATGCATCAGAACTTCAAAGGAGCGACTGCTTTGGGCGATCCTTCAATCATTCATCCTCCCCCCCCCCCCCCCCCCCCTCTCTCTATTTTAATAATCCATCATTCTTTCTGTCAATGTTTCTTTTAAATTTCATGAATTTAAAAAATGATACAGCAATAAACAACAACGGCAAATAAACTCTCCCTCTCTCTCTCTCTTAACAATCTATCTTTCTTTTCTGTCAATGTTTTGCTTAAATTTCATGAATTTCAAAAGTCTATAGCAGAAAATACAACAGCATATGATTTGATGAACAAATGTAAGTTTACAGTTCTAAAATAATTATTTCGCGCAGCGCCCTCTATACCAAAACTGAACTACCCCTTTAAGTATTTCTTTCCTTTCTTTAGGAAATTCCCTCCACTTAAAGGGATAGTTGAGTTTTAGTCAAACTAAATTTTAGTAACCAAAACCTACACCATAACATAACAAACTAATCGTTATAACTCCACCATGCTCGAAAGGTATACAAAATTACAAACGACTGTAAGTAAAATGCCTGTTATCATTCAAATTTAACACTCCGTTTTTCATTACCGGACACAAATTATTTGTTATAGGATCCTCTATACCAAAACTCAACTATCCCTTTAATCGGGTTCGCCTAATCAAGGGGTAAAAATGCTCAGCAAAAGCCTACCCAAAGAGGCAGAGACCACTGTACTGCCTTTTCAACATTGTTAGTACCAATGACCATACCTTGAACTTGACACTGGCAATCAGCTAACAGTAAAATGTCAACATTCCAATGTCCATGTTTGAATTCTCTATCAAAATTACATAAATGCCTACTAGTACAAAACTCAATGTATGAAAAATGGTCTGTAAGATATTTACATACACATTATGTGCAGTTAATACAAAGTTCTTTTTCTGATGAACCACCACAAAGTAAAAATTTCAAAAATGCAATAGTCATGTAAACATTTTGAAATTGCATAACTATGAATCTGTGTCTTGTTAAATATTTGGTTAATAGGGTCCATAGTAAATTTTACTGTAGGCTACTTAATGTATAGGGGACATCTTCAATTTATAAATGTTAGATGTGATCCTATTTTTGGCCCCTGGACAAAATTTGGTAGGCATGCTGGGCACTTTTTTTGTTTAATCACAAACATCTCTCATCAAATTAGAAATAGTTTCTAATCTTATCAACATCCAAGCTCCTGGTTTCAGAACGAAATGGGAGTAAAACTTTATGGCCACATAAAATGGTGGGTCATATTTGGAAGTTACAAGTACAAAATTAGTAAGCATGCATGCCAGAAAAGATGCGCCATTTCTTATGCGGCCGTAAAAAACGGTCCTGTTTGATTATGAAACTTGAAGATAGAGTTTAGTGATATGCATTTAGGTTTTTATTGTGATGAGAGATTCGTATAATAACGGATTTGAAAGGTTACACATAAAAGTTGCATTGTCCATCAAAAGGTTTCTTTTTTGGGGTCAAGTTATTTGTGCAAATTAGGCAAGCTTACCCTCCAGAAGAGATGCGTCATTTTTACGAGGCAGTAAAAACACTTGTGTATGATTCCGAAACTTGGAGATATGGCTTAGTGATATGCATTTAGGTTGTACTGTGATGAGAGATTCTTATAATAACCATGTTAGAAAGGATACACATAAAGTTGCATCCTCCATCAAAAGTCAGTTTTTGTCAAGTTATTTGTGCAAGCTTACCCTCCAGAAAAGATGCACCATTTTTATGCGGCCGTAAAAAAACGGTCCTGTTTGATTAGGAAACTTGGAGGTTTTTAGTGATATGGCATTTAGGTTGTATTGTGATGAGAGATTCTTATAATAAACACATTTGAAAGGTTACACATACAAAGTTGCATTCCTCCATCAAATATAAGGGTTTAGGTGAGCCCACCCTCCAAAAAAGACCATTTTTATGTGGCTGTAAAATCACTCCTGCTTGTTTATGAAAAGATGAGCTTATGACATTAGTTTACAAGATAATGAGAGATGTATGATAACAAAGTTTGGAAGAACTATATGTGACCGGCTATAGCAAAACCCTGCACTTGTCAGTAATTCATGTTTTGAAGAAATGGGCATTTTAAGTTCACATAATGTGTGTAAAAGACTTGTGATTGTAAAATTGAAACAATCATATCTTCGCCAATTATTGACCAATTTGTTGGAACAAAGTATCAAATGAAAGCTTGTAATGAGGCCTTTCTAATGTTATAAAAATCTACATTTTGATTTTTACCGACAAGTGCAGGGTTTTGCTACAGCTGGTCACATATAGATATAAAATTGTTGTTCATCCTTCAGAAGTCGGGTTTTACTGTCAATAATGACCACCCTGGTGAAATGTTTTGGTCATAACAAGTCCTTCCCCTTGCACCATTAGCTGAATGATGAAATCCAAAGTCACCTTGCAAAATCCAAACAATAAATTTAATTTATAAATCTCTAATACACTAGTCAAACTAGCAGTGGCGTAGCAGGGGCACGCAAAATTATTGGGGAGGGGGGGGGGGGCACACCTTATGTATTTTTTTTTTCTTCAAAAAATGTCCCCTTATGTTTCCTATTGTTTTTTCAAATTATTGGTGGGCACATTTCCCCACCCCCCCCCCCCCCCACTCCGTCGCTACGCAACTGCAAACTAGCAAGACCGAACCCAAACCAACACCAAACAGACCAAACAGACAAACTCTGCGTCTTTCAGGCTGGGGTGATGTCAATTTAGTGGCGGCCAAATGTAAGTTTGGGGGTGACTGGTGCTAGACTGCTGATCTACCAGCTGAATTATAGAATCTAACGATAGAACAAAACTAATTTTGCTAATTTAAAATTTAATATCATTCAAAGTTGATGGCTTTCGGCATATTGAAATAGGCTAAATTATACCCCCAAAAAGATGTTCCTTTTCAACTAATCACAAAATAGCCTTTTCCATACTTGTGTTTCATAGTACTATTCTCCAGAGCTATTTAATTAAAAAGTTATGTATACTTCATAAATTATAATATTTCATGATCCACATCAATGGCAAGATCCACAAAGAAATATCCTTGATATTCATAGTTTTATTACACAACACCAAAATTCCACATGCTAGTAACAAGGATGACCAATTAATTTGCTGTTTACAGTTATCATGTTCTACTGGGATTTAATGACCTTGTAGAATGTGATCAAAGAAATTTATCATGTAACAATGGCATAGCTGCCAACATTTGGAATTTTGAATTAGTAACATTTAAGCAAAACTGAATATCATGTGCGCGAAGCACACATCACGAGCGCGAAGTCCCTTTAGGGCTCTGGAGCATGAAGCGCGGAGTCCGTTGCGGCCGGAGTCCATAGCGGCCGGAGTCCATTGCGGCCGGAGTCCATTGCGGCCGGCGTCCATGGCCCTATTTTTCATCATTTTGCACAATTACTAGGTATGATTTGGTCAGATTTACGTTTAAACGTTGTCTCTATACGTTTAAAAACGTGAAAACGAAAAAAAAAAAAAAATTAATTAAAAAAAAAAAAAAAAAAAAAAAAAAAAAAAAAAAAAATCGTTTTTTTTTTTTTTTTTTTTTTTTCAAAATTCGTAATTATAGAAGGACTATTCGTAATTTCGTAAAGAGGGTGGGAAATTCGTAACAATTACGAATTTTTCGTAACAGTTGGCAGCTATGCAATGGTAGCAATTTGTCTTCATTTTTTTACATTAGGGAATAAGTTGTATCTATACATCTGGATGTGTGAAATTTCAGACAGTGTTGTCAAAATTGTTGAGCATCCATGAAAATTAAATGAAATGAACCGTGTTTGCCCTTTTCACATAAAACATTGGACTAGCCCTTCAAACTTCACAAAATATTATCCAGGCAAGAGGAAAAAGAAAATAACATATTTAATACAGTTGTAATTTTTTTATATGGTGCAACTTCAAATATTTATCATATTTTATCAGTGATATAATTTTATCCCTGTTATTAAATTTGCGCTTTCCACATGAACTATGAAAAGGAAAGAAAGGAAAGAAAGAGGAAAATAACATGGAGTTGTCATTTTTATATGGTGCAACTTAAAATATTGATCATATTCCCTTTTTATTACTGTCATTAAATGTGTGCATTTCCGTTAAATTCAGACTAAACTTTGGGACTTTGATGAGGTAGGACAACCCGTATCCCCTTTATGATTTTGTTTTTACTACTGGTTGGATAAGTCAAAATCCTTATAATATCCCTGACTCAAACAAATGAAAATCGAGTGCAAGTAGAATTTTAAGGAATGGACAGTGCAGATTAAGCAAACAGAAAATAATTGTTTTTTAAATCAAAAAGATTATAAATATAATTTATTAATTGCAATTTTTTATACTGCACTAAGTAGATTTAAATCCCAGTATTTTAAAACGTCAAATTGTCAATTGCAAATATTTGTGCATAATTAAGCAAACAGAAAGTAATCAAAAAATCAGAAAGATCAAAATAATATTCATGTGTTGCATTGCAATTTTTTATACTGCACTCAAGTAGATTAAAATAAATCCCAGTATTAACGTCAAATTGTCAATTGCAAATCTTTGTGCATAATTATTTGCTTAGTTGCTACATATTTGGGTTTTTTCCACAAGAACAAATTGCATTTTTTTATCCGATCAAATAAATTTATTAACAAAACTTGGGACTTTTGACAGGGCCAGTCAACCTTTTCCCTTTTCTGAATTTTTATTTCATGAGGGGTGGAGAGTTCATAATCACATGGGACTGTTCTGTATCCAAATAGGGGTCATAATTTTCTTCAACAACAGATTTCTGTGCGTTTAGGGACAATTCAGCTTATAAATTACATGGAAATAAAATGGGGCATTACTTTTGAAAGAAAAAAAATGCACTCCAGGCATGAAAGCTCAAAGTTTATAACACTGTATCATATGCTCAAATATGTAGCCCTTATTTGTATTATCAGCTACTTTAAGTAACCAAACTTCCATGTTGCTTTTTCATTCATAATCATTAATGAACAAATAATACAATTTAGGCTTTTGTGGTTTTACTCTTCTATGATCTACCGTTCAAAGCTAATTAAATATGTTTAATTTTCAACTGTTCTTTAAACTTTGGCATAAACTTCCCATTTTGTATAATGTACTAGAAGGAAATGTACAAGTGATATAGCTTGAATTCTGTCTGATTACATTTATTACATGGTAACAAAAGTTTTCCATTGATTTGTGATATTTAGTTATTACAATGAGTGACATTGAAAGCTTAAAATAATAATTGATTATGTAATATTTTCTGGCAAATCATGACTATTTTCTCTATCTAACAGTTGTGAATGGGTCTATTTTACATCATTGATTTATGATCCAAAGTCCTTCCTTGTGACAATAGGAATGATTTTGAACTTGGGAAAGTGAAATAGTCATGGCCCAAAGTGGCAGGTCTGTGGTCCTAGGATAATCTATCTCACCCGTAATACACCTGTCCGTCTGACCAAAGGTTGCGGACCCCTCTCAGTGGGTATATAGCCATCGTGGCCACAGGAGGGTAGAGCCACCCTGTGCCCCTCTCTCCCCATTGTGTAGGGCAAGAGGAAAGGTCTCCATAATATAACCCATGCATACCATTTAACAAAAGGTCATACTTAATATATTAAAAATGTAAATAACTGACCAGAACTATTTTTGGTAAATAAATGAAGAAAAAAAAGCAAAGGAAAAAGGAGTAGTCTTCCATAGGAATCAAACTCGAAACCTCTGGCATCAGTCTTTGGTTCGAAATCCTGGAGAAACCCTATTTTCATTGCTCATTTTTCAGTTATTGTAAGATTGTGAGATTTTATTGACTCTATCGACCCCCTCATGGGGTGGGTGTGACTGTACAAACACATTTAACAAGGTGCAGCCATAAAGGGAAATATATGAAGCTCAGTGAATAATAACAATAATAATAATAATAATAATACTAATGATAATAACAATAACACTAAAACTAACACTAACACTAATAATAATAATAATAATAATTATTATTAAATTATTATTAATTATTATAATAATAATAATAAAACACTTATATCTATACAACATTTTCCATCTCAAAGCGTCAATTATAGATCTATAATGAAAAAAAAGATAATATTTCCAGGTGGCGTTCTAGTTCTGAGGGATGTTTATTTGAACTGGATTTCAGGGATTGGAACAGTGTGTGACCTTCCTCACCAAATGGAAGAATAAATAGCCGAACGAACAAACAGTCTTTTTTTTCTTCGTAACATGAATGTTTGTACAGGTTATCTTCATAAGAAATACAGATCATGTGACTTGCCTGTGAGCTATTAGGAAGTCAAACCTTTGAGAAAGAGGAGGCCACTTTAAAGGGACTTAGTAACATTGTCCAAATCCTCAAAATAATTTTTTCATTCTAGCGGTTCCCTCATACCTTGTTGTATTCGTATTAACAATAAAATCATGGGACAGGTTTCGGTTTTTAAAATTTCCCTTTCGATACAAAGATATGTACGATCGAAGTATTCAGATAAGAAAAACTCCGGGCGAGTTTTTCTTCTGTGTACAAAGTGAGTGCAGTGAGTTATTGAATATCATTTTGCATTTTCGCTCATTACTTGGCCATGCAATGTCCATATCGACTTGAAATTTTCACACAATACCCTGTGGACATACGAGATAACCAGAATATACATTGCATCAACCATTCATCACTTTTTGCACATGTCAACAAAGTTACTAGATCCCTTTAATAGTCACTTGTACATTGGAGATCATTAAAGGGGTAGTACAGTTTTGGTTAGGCTGAGCTTTAGTAACCAAAACCTGCACAATAACATTACAAACTAATACATGTAGTTATAACTCCACCATGCTCGAAAGGTATAGAAAATTACAAACGACTAAGTAAAAAACCTGTTATCATTCAAAAAGAGCCATTAAAACACAAGAGGGCGCTCTCTAAAAAAGCATTGGTTTCAAACATATTTCATACAAAATTATGCATGTGATGTTTTGTTGAAATAATGAATAAATAGAGAGATCATCAACAACTATTTTTTTTTTTTATTGAAATTTTTTGAACAAGTGTAAGCATTTGTTAATTTTTTGAAAAAAATCATTAAATAAATCTAGGCCCCAGATCTAATGCATCTGAAATAAGATTGTTCATAGACATCGAGTCAATTTTCACTCTTTTCACCATTCCTTCTCGATGAAGCTGTCACACATCATTAAGATTGAAGTCTCAAATATAACTTTTGGACAAATATTATGAAGATAATGGATCACTTTAATGGAAGAATAAATAGCATCAAGCTGGTTTGCCTTCTTCACTCACTGGACAAATGTTTGCATAATTTAATTCATGACAATTTAATACAGATCATGTGACTTGCCTGCAGGCTCTTAGGAAGTCACATGACTCAACCCACATGTGCTCGCAAAATGTGTTCAATATGTGATAACATCTTTAGGCTATGAATATGTGTATCAAGGGCCAAGGCTAGCACAGATCAGCACCCATGTATTCTGGCCCTACTCCCCCCCCACCCCCTCCCCCTCTAATTGTCATCAGATGTACTGGAATGTAATAAAAACAAATAGTTCAAAATGTTCTCCTCCCTGTAGTTTGGCTACAGAAATTTGATGAATAATAACAATGAGGTGCAGCAAAAAGAGTTTTCAGTATCTTTCCCTTGTAATTTAATAAGTTATTTTAGCATGCATTATTATTTTTAGTTAACTGCACACATGTACAATTGTATAATTCCTGTAAGCCCAAATTATGTGGTTTTACCAGAAAAAATGTAATAAGTTTTATTTATATATAAATAAAACTTATTAATATTATTATTATTTACATTTATTCATATAGCGCCTAATATGATACAATATCATTTCTAAGCGCTTTACGCAATTATTACCCCCAGTCATAAGATACAATGCAACCCAGCACACATTGTGTGCACCATCTCCACTGCCTGGGGAGCATTCCTCAGCGGCTCTTGGGCATTGAGAAGATCCTTCACATTTTATAGGCTTTCACCTCCTACCGGGTCCTCATTGGGTAGAAAGCAGCAATTGTGGAAAATTTTCTTGCTGATGTAATTTCTTCAGCATTTGAATCCTTCGAATAATTATGTTCATGAACTTGCATTAGCCATATTGGCAAGATTCAAATGGCAAAACGGGGTAGAATTGGTTGGTAACACTGTGATGCTCGGCTTAGAATTGCACAGGACCATCCAAAACAAAGTACAAATTAACTTTTTTTTTCCAGAAAGGACAACACTGAACAGTAAAGTTATAGAGAGAATACTGTCTTTGGACCATTCTAAGTTTGGCTCATAAAGGGCACATTTTATACAATGTTCTGAAGCATGCACTTATTGGATTTCTTTCTCTCATATATTACAAACAGCAACCTCTGTAATATTTCCAATTGATTCCCTAAAGTCTTGTAAGAAATTAAATACAATGAGGGCCAAATAATTTGGTCACTTGCAGGATTTTGAGGAAACATTTCTATGGTTTTCATAATAATAAGGCCAAAGAACAACCTATGGTATACATGTATATCACAACAGATAGATCTGTAACAATGATCTAGGCAAATGCAATGCACAAACATACTCGTTTGAAGAATTAAAGCATGTCTTGTGCACAATTAGCAAATTACCGCTTGTTAAGAATCACAGAAGATATAATGAAGATTATTTTATGACTGTGCATGTATTATTAGCAATTTAAGCACCCATATAAATTCTAGAAACAGGGAAATTGTAAGAACGTTTACACAATAAAGATGTTTTTGTGGCTGTGTATATCAACTGGAAACTTGAAATGTACCGCAAAAGAAATTGTAAGGATGATCAATTTGTTGAATTTTCACAGCCATTTCTTTCTTTGAGGTAAAAATGACAAAACAGTGTCTTTGTATTTTTGAAAGAATCTGAAGAAGCATCAGTGCAGAAGTCTGGAGTCAACTTAAATCCCCATTTTTAGACTATTTTTGAGTTAATTTATTGTTGACTTTCTGTTTGTTCATCTTTTCTTTTTTATCTGTGATGCAACAACAATGTCTCTTTAAGTTTACATCTTGGATTTTCAAGAACCTAGCACTGCAGTGTCCCTGTTGACGTCTGCCTGTCAGATAATAAATTGCATGCCTTGAGAATGGCAATCGGCTTTGAAGGGGCACATACCCCTCTATCACCGATATTATGTGCCCCCCACTCCCCACCCCCCACCACCCTCCACGGCACGGGGTAAATTATTATGATTATACTTATTATTATTATTATTATAATCATACTGTGTGTTAGAACTTGATCATAAAGATACAAATTATGATAAAGCGAATAAAGAAAACAGAAATATGAGCAAAGAAATATGATTTGCCTAAGGGTGACCTAAATATCAGTAAAATAGTTTTAGCAAAGCAAAAGTCTGTTCACAAGAAGAATATATCTCTTTTGTTATTTTTTTCCACAAATGAATTATTTTTTGCTTTTAATTCAAGATTATGAGACTCCTTTTTAAATCAACAACTGACAAAAAGGTCAGAGTATATGGGCCATATGAATAAATAAATAAATAAATAAATAAATAAATAAATAAATAATACAAACATTTTGTGAGTGCGGTTTGGTGGTGGTACAGTAAATCTCAGCACCCTTTTCAGTTTAAGAGTCATGGAGCGAACATGAACTTTTCTGAATGATTCCCCGGACAATTAAACTCTGCCGCACTATTGAGAGCATGATTTGACAAATTGTGACAGATTTCTATTCATGCCATGCACTTATACCAACCAGCAGATAAATCTTGTTTTAAAAAAATCATAAGAACACATGAATATAAAAGAGTGAACTTTAAGGAATAGGTGCTTCGCATCTGGTCAGTATGAGCTCAGTTCCAAAAGGCGCTAAATCCACTTTCCATAAAAAAATGAGTTAGCAATATCAGTACATTAATAAGCTATGTAACTACATGTATCTAGAATCCAAATTTTAGGACAAATTACACAATCAAATTCAAAATATGGGACGATCCACACCGGTATTTATATTCCCATAGGCATGTGTACTAAGTTTGACAAAGAAACCTGCTTTACTCTAAATTTGAAAAAGTGGATTTAGCGCCTTTTCGAAGAAAGCTCATTATATTCTATATATATTTTTTCAGAGTCATGAGACCAACATGAACTTTGGTGACTGGATGAACCTATAAAAGTGATATTCTACGATAGCATTGAAAGCATGATTTGACAAAGTGTGTCAGATTTGGATACAAATACTGTACCAGTAAATTATCTCAAACTATGAGAAAACTGAATATAATGGATAAAACTTTAAATAAAGGTCAGGGGCTTCACTTTTGGTCATGCATCCCATTAATTGCAAACCACAATGAACTTTGATGACTCAATCTATAGCTATCATATTCTACAAAAGCTAAGTTGCAAGCTTGATTTGACAAATCATGTCAGGTTTCGATACCTGTATATCACTAGATCCGTCTAGTATCAAATTATAAGAAGATATGATATAATGGAGTGAACTTGAAAGGTTAGCTGCTTGACCAGTGCTATTATTATTACCCCGGTCAACGGATACACACTGCAATCATTCCTGCACACAAAGTGCACATTTTCCACTCCCTAGGGAGTATTCCAGTCAGTCGCTTGTTAGACGCACACAGGCGCAAATATTTTGGCACTGCTTACATTATAGGCAGCTACTAGTATATGAACAAAACATACAAAGAATACTAAAACGGGAGAGCTGTATTTAGGTGGTATCTCACCGGCCTGGAGACTAGTTGGCGACCTGTTGGCGACTCGAGTCTCCGCTGGTTGCGGAGACATCTCAGCGACTTCGCCGCGACGTCTCCTGGAGACTAGCCGGGTCTCCGGGGAGTCGCGGTGAAATCAAACATGATCAATTTTTTTTCAGACTTTTTCCAGTCTCCAGCAGGTCTCGGAGACGTCTCCGCAACGTCTCCATCAGTTGAGGCGACGTCGCGGAAACGTCTCTATCAGTTGCGGCAACGTCGCAACGTCTCTATCAGTTGCGGCGACGTCGGAGAGACGTCTCCGCGACGTCTCCTGGAGACTAGCCGAGTCTCCAGTGAGTCGCGGGGAAATCAAACATGATCAATTTTTTTTCAGACTTTTTCCAGTCTCCAGCAGGTCTCCGCGACGTCATGGAGACCTACTGGAGACAAAGGCGACAAAGAGGAAATGTTGCGGCGACGTCTCTGCGACACTGCTTGACGTTGCTTGACCCACTTTAGAGACCACGTGACTGAGGTGTTTATCATCTTCTTGTAGATCTAGGTATAGACAGGCAGAAGTCGCGGCGACGTCTCCGCAACCTTGTGGAGACCCATGGCGACCTATCGGAGACGTCGCCTTGGTGAGATTGCAAGCCATTTTTCGGGTCTCACTGGCGGAGATGTCGCCGCGACTACCGCGACTGATCTTTCGCGGCAGTCGCGGCGACGTCTCCGCCAGTGAGATACTACCTTTAATGCACTGTCTGCCTTCTTTTGTCTACAAACACATTTATCCGTTGTAATGGACACACAATCCCTTAATATCTCGATTATAACGTGACCTTCAAAAGCTTTCAACTTTCGGCAAATGTGTTTTAAACAAATTAGATGGTATTTATTAAGCATTTAGCAGAGATCATGAAATAGACCATAATGTGCACTTTTAACATATCAATTTCTGCAGATCGAGGATAATGTCTGATTTTAAAAATCTATTTAGTTCTAATTTACAACGTAATTTTATACAATATATCTGTATGCCATAAATACTAAAAAGTTAATCATTACATTTTCTTTTAAATAATCTTCTGCTCTAAATCAATGGAGTTATATAACAACAAAAAAGCATTTAGGAATTGTTTATTCTACCAAATAACATTTACATCAGATTTGAAGACATCCACTATGCACTTAATATCACTTACTAAATAAAAGATGGTACATTTCTATCAGCAAAAAAAAAGAAGAAGCATTTAGAGACACCTTAAGAAACTTCTCATCTCAATCAAGCGTAAACTCCACAAAGTAACAGATCCATGACGTTATAATGTGATAAAAAGCCTGGAACTAATCCTAATGACGGGAGATCAATGCAACACTGAGCTCGCCTTTAGAGCGCAACAAAGCCCCATTGTGTGTAATTGATCCGTGGGGAGGGACTCTATTGATCTCTTACTTGTAAAGAAAGTACAGTCAAACCTGTCTCAGTGGCCACCTGTCTATAGCAGTCAAGATGCCTATAGTGGCCACCAAAAGTGATCCCATGCAGTGAATTACAATGTTATAGAACCTGTCTATAGAGGTCACCTGTCTACAGTGGCCACTTGTCTTGTAGGTGGTCACTATACACAGGTTTGACTGTACATACATTGCACAATGTTCTTTGGGCAGGCATTAATATCACGTGTATGGTATAGCTATAGAGGTCACCTGTCTACAGTGGCCACTTGTCTTGTAGGTGGTCACTATACACAGGTTTGACTGTACATACATTGCACAATGTTCTTTGGGCAGGCATTAATATCACGTGTATGGTATAGCTATAGAGGTCACCTGTCTACAGTGGCCACTTGTCTTGTAGGTGGTCACGATACACAGGTTTGACTGTACATACATTGCACAATGTTCTTTGGGCAGGCATTAATATCACGTGTATGGTATAGCTAACCCTTTCAGGACTGGTCCGGCTGAAAATACACGGTCTGGGGCCTATGGAGAATAGATCTAGATTGTAGATATATGTAGCACAGTATATGTAGCACCAGTTAATCAACATGATGGTCCATCTATAATTATCAATATATTGTAAAAATTACTACATGTGCATATTTGAGTACTGACAATTTGAAATGCTTTGAGTATAGCTATGCATTTGTGATCTTTCTTCAACATGGTAATAAATCCACATATTTAATATATGTGTACTATGTACAGTTAACAACACAATTATTCATACCCCTAGTGGAATTTCAGTTTTTTATGTTTTTTTGAAAAACGACAGATGGACACACACTATTTTGGCCGTAGTTGGATAGCTTTAGTTGAAAGGTAAAAATTCAGAATGGTTATTGTATAACCTCATTTGCATAACAAAGAGCATACTGTTTTGTTTGTATTTTGACTTCCTCAAAATTATTCATACCCTTTGTCAATAAAAAACTATAAAAGACAATATCACAGTCAATAGTCATTTACAAAGCCTTTGTTCTTGATCACAGCATCCAGGCGGTTTCTGTAGCTGTTCACAAGGGTTTGGCAGAGCTCCACAGAAATTTTGGCCCACTCTTCCTTGGCGAAGACCTCTAGTTCTGTCAGGTTGGAGGGCCTGCGGGGATGCACCATAGCCTGGACGGTTTTCCACAGATTTTCAATGGGATTCAAGTCCGGGCTTTGACTTGGCCATTGTAGCACCTCCACGCTGTTATCCTGGAACCTTTGCTTTATGTTTAGGATCGTTGTCCTGTTGGTATGTCCAGTATGGGCCGATATGGAGATTTTCTGCAGACTGCCTGATGTTGTCTTCCAGAATTTGGATGTTCTCCTCCTTCATCATAATGCCTTCTACCTTTATAAGACTGCCAGGTCCACTTGCAGAGAAACAACCCCAAAGCATGATGCTCCCACCACCAAACTTCACGGTTGGCACAGATTGGGTGAGATGGACACCAAGGTTTCAGCGCAGACTATCCACCGCACACTGCACAAGGAAGGGCTACATGGTTGTCGTTCAAGGAAGACCCCTCTCCTCACTCAGAATCATTGTAAAGCGCTACTTACATTTGCCAGAGAGCACCGAGACAAGGATCAACATTTCTGGTCATCAGTTCTATGATTAGACGAGACAAAGATGGAGCTTTTTGGCCACAGGGATGTTTCCTTCGTTTGGCGCAAGAAAGGCGAGGCATACAACCCAAAGAACACTGTGCCAACCGTGAAGTTTGGTGGTGGGAGCATCATGCTTTGGGGTTGTTTCTCTGCAAGTGGGCCTGGCAGTCTTATAAAGGTAGAAGGCATAATGAAGAAGGAGCAGTACATCAAAATTCTGGAAGACAACATCAGGCAGTCTGCAGAAAATCTCCATATCGGCCCATACTGGACATACCAACAGGACAACGATCCTAGACATAAAGCAAAGGCAGTCAAGAAATGGTTCCAGGATAACAGCGTGGAGGTGCTACAATGGCCAAGTCAAAGCCCGGACCTGAATCCCATTGAAAACCTGTGGAAAACCATCAAGGCTAGGGTGCATGCCCGCAGGCCCTCCAACCTGACAGAACTACATGTAGAGGTCTTCGCCACTGAAGATTGGGCCAAAATTCCTGTGGAGCTCTGCCAAACCCTCGTGAACAGCTACAGAAACCGCCTGGATGCTGTGATCCAGAACAAAGGCTTTGTAAATGACTATTGACTGTGATATTGTCTTTTATAGTTTTTATTGACAAAGGGTATGAATAATTTTGAGCAAGTCAAAATACAAACAAAGCAGTATGCTCTTTGTTATGCAAATGAGGTATTACAAAAAACATTCTGAATTTTTACCTTTCAACTAAAGCTATCCAACTACGGCCAAAATAGTGTGTGTCCATCTGTCGTTTTTCAGAAAAACATAAAAAACTGAAATTCCACTAGGGGTATGAATAATTGTGTTGTTAACTGTATATTAACAAACTTAATACAGAATATCTATGACATGTTATGTAAGTAGGCATAAGCTACAGTATTTAAGCACGAAGGTCTACAAGTGTTGAACTAAAAGCAAATGGAAGGAATGGATTACTGAGTGATGGTAGATTAGTGAAGCATTAAAAGCTTCATTCGTGTTAAAATAGACGATATTAAAGTACCTGAGCGAAGGTTTAAAAATGCTTGTAACCTAAATAATTTTGGCATCATCGCAAAGGAAATGTTACATTCTTCCCAATAATTCATATATATTTGTCAAAAATTGTCACAGAATTGATTAATCTGCTATCTAAAGTGATGCAATTTCGACCCGTTATTCGCCCTTGGTCAGCCCGCTGTGTGGGGGTACGATTAATGACGTCACACGTGTGAAGAGCGCTCCCAAGCCTGTGGGCTTTGTGTACTGTAGGTGTATGTGTATACCACCCGAACGCTAAGTATTCTCATCACAATGCCTGATCTTCAGGAGGAACTGCTACTAAATGTAGACATCAAAGTTGGTGTAAACAGCTCCACAAAATATAATGTCATTGGTATAGTGATAGTGATGATGATGATGATGATGATGATGATGATGATTTTGATTATGATGATGATGATGGGGATGTAGGAGGGATAGAATGAAGAGGACGAGACGGAAAATACCATGAATTCATTCTTCAGTAAAGTCACTAAAAAGACTACTATTAGTACTATTTACTTGCGAATATTAATTACATATATGCACGGTTATTTGAACTGCATGACATCAACAAATTCAAAGGTATGCTCAAGATTCACCGTCATGTCTACATGTATATACATAACCTGAACTATAGTCACCAACAATCACTCTGCGCTATAGCTGCCAGGCTAACATGTTTACGAAAACATCTCGGGAAATTACACGACATAGAAGGGTAGACAAATCTATTTGCATGATTCAATGGTTCCATGACATATGCTCCGCCGACATATGCTCCGCCGACATTTGCTCCGAAAAATGCGACAAATGCTCCGCGACAAATGCTCCGCGATATTTGCTCCGCCGACAATTGCTCCGCCGACAAATGCTCCGCCGACAAATGCTCCGCCGACATTTGCTCCGCCGACAAATGCTCCACCGACATTTGCTCCGCCGACAAATGCTCCGCCGACATTTGCTCCGCCTACAAATGCTCCGCCGACATTTGCTTCGAATATGCGACAATTGCTTAGCCGACAATTGTTCCGCCGAAATATGCTCCGGAGATACGACATTTGCTCCGGTAACAATTGCTCCGCAGAAATATATGCTCTGAAGATGACAGTACTTCAAATGGTCCAAAAACAGGCGTTTTACTAAGTCGTTTGTAATTTTGTATACCTTTCGAGCATGGTGGAGTTATAACCATTAGTTTATCAAGTAACTGTCCAGGGTTGGTTACTAAAGTTCAACCTTACCAAAACTGTACTACCCCTTTAAATAAAGATCACATCGTCTAGAAGACAGTCTATTCTTCACATATTAACAATAAATTTGATCACATATTGCTTTTTATGGAATATGACGTCATAGTCACTAAAGGGGTGAATTGTCCATCTTACCTCACTGTGGAGGTAAGAGGACCCCTCAATTCCTTAGATTATTGAATTTCAATTCTCTGCTACTTCCTGCCAATCCTTCCGTTTATAAGAATGCAAAATGCATTGGAAGTTTGTGCTTTTCTGTTGGACAATAAGGCAGCCTTAATCGTTTACGGGGTGGGGGGGGGGGCGTTTAGAAGTGTCACAAATTGGGCCCTCGTTGTTCAGTGAACGATGAACAAATCTAAACAAAATTGGAACTCCGAAAATTTAACAGTAGGTGAAAATAACCTTCTTTGAATTTTGATAAAATGTGGATAAATTTTGAACTCATGCGGAACAATTTCTTGATTCATAAAGAGTCGGAGTAATACAAATGCAGTGATTATAAAGACTTTTCTTTTTTCTATTCATGATCGATCTTAACACCAGTATCATGCCCTTCGCTTGATGATTGCTTGGAACAGTATACTATTCATCACAGCATTTTCGGATACTATGAGGGTCCGTGGTTCGACTCCAGTCGAACCCCAATGTAACATCAAAACAAAAGCCAGTGTTGTGTGTTATTGCGCCTCCCCTTCTGCTACTAGATGCAGGCTGCAGGGTCACGCATCCTTACAACACTGGGCTTGACTGCCCCCCCCCCCCCACCCTGTATAAAGAAACGTGAAACAAACAAACCAGCCAATAAAATATTTGAATGAATCGATGGTTACTGAATCGATTGTACTCCAATTTCACAAGAGATTCGCATAACATATACAAGCGCACTTCATACCAAAGGTACTTGAGAATTCATTCAAGAGTTTAATCTTCAGCGGAGTAAATGTCGGTGGAACAATTATGGTTGAGGAACATATGTTTTTTTTGGACCATTTGAAGTACCGTCATCTTCAGAGCATATATTTCTGTCACCGGAGCAAATGTCGTATCTCCGGAGCATATTTCGGCGGAACAATTGTCGGCTAAGCAATTGTCGCATATTCGAAGCATTTTCGGCGGAGCAATTGTCGCATCTTCGGAGCATTTGTCGGCGGAGCAAATGTCGGCGGAGCAAATATCGCGGAGCATTTGTCGCGGAGCATTTGTCGCATTTTTCGGAGCAATTGTCGGCGGAGCATATGTCGTGTCACCGATTCAATATCATATAATGATATATTCTTTATACGCAATAATAAAATGTAATTAGCTGTTTTCGAGAGATTTGTATTCCACTTTCATCATCAGCGGGCGTAAATTCGTGTCATGTGAAGTCTGGATTATAAACCCTCACAAAAAGTTCCGCAATTCAAGTTTGAGCGTTCATATTATCTCCCTTATTACTTTATTACCGTTCATAAATGTGTTACCATTGGAAAGCTTGTATTCGCCCCTTCACAATGACATTTTTTAATCATGGAATGTGCATTACAAAGTAAAAAGTGAAATCTTGCAAAAAGCATTAATATGACATTAATATAGTCAAACATAATGATAATTTCTCAATCAGTCAATAAAACACACTACATCTTCCTAACAACATACACAATCGTTATTGCACCACCTCAAAATAATATATATATATTTCATCCTCAAAAAAAATGATAAAACGCCATTGACATTCACGCGTGACCGACTGAACATCATTCATAACACCGTTCTCACAGCAAAAGGAGTGTACCCTGTTGTTTTATCAATGCATTTTGCAACATTTTACTTTTGACTTTGCCCCATATTCGGGTGTCATGCGCATTCCATGATAACATATTCATGGCAAATGTCATATCAGTTTTAAATGGGGAATACAAGCCTTCCAATCATATCAAACTCATGAACGGTAATAAAGTAACATGAGAGATATAAACGCTCAAACTTGAATTGCGGAACTTCTTGTGAGGGTTTTAATACATAGTTGTATACGTCTCGCTCTACGCTCTAGGCGGGGGACTCGCACGTGTGACGTCATTAATCCGTACTCGGTAATTCCCGTTTCAAGCCATATAGAAGTTCTGAGAAGGGTCTTGGAAAGACGCTTCTTATCGCGTTTCATTGATATTTCAAGACTTAAGAGCAGATGATTTGTGTTCTGGTTGGTATAAGCTTCCCGTACATGTATAATTTGTCTATTTTGTGATATTTTGTGAAATTTCTTCGCTCAGCTACTTTAAACTCTCTCATGATCACCTGGCTTAGGCTAGTCTCCAAATGGAAAACTGACATTTTCTAATGTCAGAAGTAGCTGAATCCTTATAATGTACATGTACGTGCTAATGGAAAGTGTATCATATTAATTTCATTTTATTAAATCATGCATTGCAGGAATCTCAATTCAGATGTACCATGATGCAAACCCATGAATTCAGTCAAACTTAAATGTTGCTTGTACGTATCGGTTTCCATGGTGGTGTATATAATATGTGTGGTTTGCGGTTGCACCATGTGAGAGGGGAGGATTGGTGAGTCCTGAAAAGGACTATGGTAGTCCTAGAAAGGACTATCGGTAGTCCTAGAAAGGACTGTTGGTGGTCCTAGAAAGGACTGTTGGTGTAGTCCTGAAAAGGACTGTTGGTATTCTTTCTAGGAGAGTCCTAAAAAGAACTGTTGGTAGTCCTAGAAAGGACTGTTGGTAGTCCCAGAAAGGACTGTTGGTAGTCCTAGAAAGGACTGTTGGGATAGTCCTGAAAAGGACTGTTGGTATTCTTTCTAGGAGAGTCCTAAAAAGGACTGTTGGTAGTCCTAGAAAGGACTGTTGGGGTAGTCCTGGAAAGGACTGTTGGTATTGCAAGTAGAGGGTGGATGGTAGGAGGGGCTCGACGTTTCGAATAGGTCGACTATCCGTCGTCAGTCAAACTTGTGTATTACATATAATATATTATGACTGCTGAGGTGAAGCAGGAAAAGTGGCTTCTGTAGACAGGTGACCTCTGTAGACAGGTTCCATATCACATTTGTTGTTCTCTGCAAGGGATTACTTTACATGGCCACTACAGGCAGGTTGGCTGTTATATTAGAGTAGACAAATGGCCACTACGATAGGTTTGACTGTACAGATCAACACACACATATATGTTACACACAAACAAATTGTTGGGTGCCAGTGATTTTTTAAAACCTAAATATTAATTGTGCATGCCATCTTGTAAGTCTGGGCCTTCTTTATTTGAAGGATGCCAAATTTTGAAATAATTATTATTTTCAATTTTGGGAATATTTATCAAATATATTTGTTTAAACAATGCTTAATTGGGTCTCTACAAGGTTCCCAAACTTTAAACCTGATTATCTCTGAAGTGCAAAATGGGTGGTTGTTGTTGTTGTTGTTGATGGCAATTAGTCGAATGTAACTACTGTATTGTTGCCAATTAAATTTCTCTTCATTATTCATATTTATTTGTTTAATAATATTAATATTGAACTTTATAACTTTAATAAATGCCAAAAGGTTCCTTTTCACACATGACGAAAATAATACAGAAACTTACCATTTATTATGATCTTGGTTGTGTTCCTCCTTGATCCACGATCTTGAGTTACTAACTCATGGCTGGCTCTCCATTTTGAAGAGCTTTGAACATATCTAGATGAAAGTCGCATCCTTCCTCAAGAAAGAATCTTCACTTTCTTTCCAGTGAATTGCTGTCATGACCAAATTGTAAAAACAAGGAACACAAACTTTGGAAATGAAAATTGTCACTTGAAAACCATTGAAAGTGGCATATTGAAGTGTAATGAGGACATTTAACAAATTAGTGAAAGTTACATATATTTAAACCGAACCCTCGTTGACTTTCAAATTGGCAAAATTTGGTATGTTTGTGAAGGAAATGTTATTTTTTCTAAGGATATTAACTTAATCCGCGATAAAAATGTTGAAATTTGACTAAAAAAGTCTTCGAAAATGGGGCAAAAGTGAGCAGTCTCCGAGACTGAAATTCGCTCAACGATCGGCCTGAAAATCGTGACGTCATCGGTAGAACGGGCCCGGCCGATCAGCTGATCAAGCAAAGCGATGCGCGTGCATTATACGGTGTTGTGTACCGTATTACTTTTTGATAACGTACGATCGAGCTGGACAGTTTTATTTCGAGGAAAATGGAGGAAAATACTCTCGAACTGAGTTTCGCAATGGATTTTTCCGAAGAAGATGAAGAAGAGGACAGGAATGATTCATCAGACAGCGACAATGATGACGGGATTTGGGAGATTTTTGACGCTAGTTCACTATTGTACCCGCACTCCGGTGTCGGCAAGTTACGCCGCTAGCTGCCCGTGACGCACTCGTGAAGAGTACCATACAAAACACAAATGTAATGTACCCAAAATCAACTAAATCTTCGACCATTGCTCAAATTATGGTCATGATTTCAAAGTAGTTACACAGAACAGGTAAAAAAGATAACTACTTTGAAATCATGACCATTATTTGAGCAATTTTTGAAGATTTAGTTGATTTTGGGTACGTTACATATGTGTTTCGTAGGGTACTCTTCACCAGCGCGGCACGGCCAGCTAGCGGGCCATGCTAGCGGGCCAGCGTGCCGACACCGGAGCATGGTGCAATTCGCTATACAATTGCCGCAGTCATACGCCAGATCGACAAATCTATCACTTTCATGGCCTCTTTGACATTATTATAGTTATTTTTCACTGTCGGCTTAGAATGCCGACAGAGAAAAATACAATATAATGTCAAAGTCAAAGAGGGCATGAAAGTGATAGATTTGTCGATCTACCATACGCCATGCACCTTTTCCCGACTTTGCGACTCGAATTCAACTTTGTCTATACTGGCGAACTCGCGATTTCCACCTCAAAACCATGCCTGAAATCTTCACTTCCTTCAGACATTTCCACCATTCTCCGATTTTGCAGATTTCAGGTCAAATCTAACAAGAAAAATGATATTGACAAGGACGGCGTTCTATCGATTGAGCAGGGCAGCATTACTCGCGCTCGCTGGACTGGGGGATTGTTGGGGGAGGCAACGGGTGCCGCTCTACCATCAGCGGCCGTGCATGGTTTGGGCCTATTCTACCTGTGACGTCATCAAATTTCTCTGCACCAAATCGCCGTCAAACGGCGAAAATCGGGGTTCAGAATAAGAGTTTAAATTTGCTTTTAATTGTTTTCTGGGCGGTGTTAGGGCTTCAAAATTAACTTTTTCATGCTCAGTATGTTCTCAGCTTTCAGAAGAGGTACAATATGCATATTATAGGATCTTCATTGAGTTTTCGGTTTAACTATTGACAATGATGAGAAAAACAGATAAAACTGTTTAAAATGGCATATCAACCATTTGTTTATGTCTGCTCATCAATTGTCATATAATATCTAGTTCCAATATACACATACATGTATCAACTTCTCAACATAAATTAATTATTTTTAGACCCATCAGAAAGGGTCTGCATATAGAAGATAACACAACTTTTCAGACAACTAAATATAAAGAGAATGTACTTTTAGTTCCAGGCATCCTGTATTATCATCAACAATTCACTAATAGTCCTGAAATATGCACCAAGTACAACTTCATGGGAATTATATAGACCATTTCTAATTCAATTCAGTTTATTTGGCAAATAAATAAAAACAGAAATAAAACAAACTTACTTATTTATTTTACTTTCAGAGAAGTCTGCATTCGTAGACGTAAACATCAGTTTTATAATCTAACCTCAAACCCATTTCTCAAAAATGTGTCCATCCCAAACTAGGATTAACACAAGGTTCACCAGGATTCCATGGTCAATCAATGGGCATCATATCATGACACTTCATCAGTATAAACATGTGTTTTATACAAAAATTCATTCTTCTTGACTTGAAAGCAATAGATAGTCGCAAGTTTCCTGAGCCCGAGTAATCCTCATCCTAGTCCGTAAAGAATACACACAGCTCCCCAGCTTGACAGTGTCCATGGGTTGACATCTTATCAAGACAGTTCATCTATACAATTTGTGTGTTTTATACAAAAATTCTTCTTATCTTCTTAACTCGAAAAGCTACAGAAACTGTAGAAACCTGAGCCTGAGAAATTGTCATCCTATACTATAGTCCGAAAGAATACATACACGTACTGTGATACAGCACAGTGAGCTAAACTTCTAAGCTTGTCAGCAAGAGCCAACTGACACCACCCACTGTGAAGTCCCATTGTCCAACTCATCATGGGGGTACCATGGTCCCATGATGGCCCAACAATAGGGGCAACAATGGGGGGCTTTAACACCCCCTCTCAAAGCCAAAATGCACAGCTACAGAGACAGGGGATTTCTAGAGCGGAAAGTGAGTGTGTGAGAATGTCTCTTTTGTCATCATTCTCAACCCTTGTTCACCCTTCCTGCTATTCATTTGTTTCCTTTGGCTTTGTATCCACACTTTTCTATTGCTTTCCTTTAAATCAAGCTGAAGGGGATTCAGACGGGATTTCCAAACTGATTATTTCCAGCCAAGGACCAAGATTAAAATGTTTCCCTTTTGCCAAATGTATCATTATGTAATGCTTTCACCTACACTTCCCCCTTTTCTAAATGAAATATATCATTCTGAATTTTGTTTTTCTTGGGTTTGATTGTAGGGGTGCCACATTAATCACATGCCAAGGGAATTGTTATTCTCTGCAGGGGATTACTTTTGATGGCCACTATAGAGGGGTTCTGGGGATGGTTGCTGAAGACAGGTGGCCACTAAGACAGGTGGGTTTGACTTGTACAAGATTATATGCTGCTGTTCAGGGGTCCTGGCTATGATTAGTACAAAGTCAAACCTGTTTTTATAGTGGAGACCAAATGTAATCCCCTGCATAGAAAAATAGTGTTATAAAGTTCACCGGTCTATATACAGTGGCCAATTTTAGTTTTTTTCCTTTGTATGGTCATTATACACAGGTTTGACAGTACAGTCAAACCTGTCATCGAGGCTACCTGTCTGTAGCAGCCAACCTGCCTATAGTGGCCACTTTTCTCATTTCCCTTGGGTAGACACACATGTTTGGCTGTAGGTACAATGATTTTGTTACATTTTTACAAAATAAGCTAAACTGAATCTGAACTGGGCTGAATTCGACATGTATGCATGCAAACATACAACTGTCGAGTGGGAAATTCAAAAAACGGCGGTCCAACATGAAAGACATCAAAGGATTCTCAACAATGTATTCCCGTTGGTGAGGGCACAATAGAAATGCTCTCGGCCTATTTATACAGTGGGAATTCGGGAACATAAGTACACTTAGAGAACAGTAAATGGGTCTCAAACAAAATACACCCTGGCTGGAAATGTAATTCTTCCTTTCAGTAAAAAAATGGGACTTTTGTTGGAAAAGTACACACACTGGAACAAATATTTATGAGTTTTTAAATTCCCACAATCAACATTTCCTTTTGATTCATTATTCTCCATGAAAACTTTTTAACAGGATGTCGCCAAGGAATATGGTGAATAGTAGACTAAAGGCGCAGCATGGAATATTCCAAAATGCTTGAGTTGGGTACCATTCCAAGTATCATGAACAAGTAACTCGATATCAAAATCTTGCTGACTACAAATTTAATTACCACAGCTGGGGAAACGTAATATAAAAATAAATAATTGTGGAAACACAAACTTTTGGATACATTTTCTCAGATTTGTGAACATAAAGTTTCTACCTTTAGATTAAAGGGGACCACCAGGCAAAGGACAACACATTATTATATGTTTTGGTTCCGTTTTGTGATATCAAATAGATACCCAACATTTTGCAAAGGGTTGTGTTATTCATAAACAAAGCAATTAATTTCCACCACTTACGGAACCACTGCTATTTCCTGGTTCCATACGGGCCAAGCATTTGCGAGTGCGCCAATGCTTTCACGCGTACGTCAATAGATTCCCGGATGATTCATTCGCCCTGCACAGTGAGCTCCGGCTCTACACGCATATAGTCTACGCAATTCAGACCGCATGAACGCATGGTTGAGAATGGTGATGCGTTTTCCAATTATATATTTTTTTCTGAAAACATATTTTTGTGAACTTGTTGAAGGAATGGAATACTAAAGATGGTACCTTTCTATAATAAGAATATTATTTTTGGGTGGTGGTACCCTTTAATCTCATATACTGTATCTTATCTCATTTGACAGATGGAAGGGTGTCATTAATAGACAGGGCTAGCACTTGCCCTAATGCCCTGGGCAAGTAAAAAGTTATGTACTGGCAAGTAACATTTCATAAATGACCTAGTTTGGTTGCCCAATTGGGCAACTAAGTTATTTGTGAACTAGGAGAGAATAATGTTATTCCTTGGACCTGTGTAAACTTATCTAGAAAAAGCAGGCAAGTACATTTTCTGTTTGGCAAGTAAAATTTGAAAAGTTATGAATTTACTTGCCCGAACGGGCTAGTAAGGAAAAAGCTAAGTGAGGAGGCTTGCCTTAGACCTCTTAAAAACAAACTTTATTTCCATCTAGACTAAATAGCTAGTAATCCTAGAAATAACTCTTTACTTAATTAGCCTGTTGCTTACAAGAACCTGGTGGACTTTGTACACAATGGGGATTTCGAAGTCTGGAATATAAAGGGTTAATTTAAGCTGATTCATTTGAAGGTGTAAATCTCTCTCTGGGGAGTTGGTAAAAACAAATTATTATTTACCAAAATTGTACTCATAAAATATGACTATTTACTGATTTTATGCTCCATGCATCTGAATACAATTTGGGTAAATGGTAATCTGGTTTCTTGTCATAGAAAACATAACATTTTATTTGAACAACATATTATTGTTATATATATATTGCTGATTAACATCATCAAGAATAAATCTCCATCTGTTGTCAAAGTAAACAGTTTGGATTTAAATCAAACTAGGGTCCTCTCTTTAATGATAATATGGAAATTATGTACTATCGAGTTACAAATTAAGATTCCCTAATTTGAAATCAAATTCTTTCATTGCTTAATCCTTTAATCCCTTTCCCTCTTGGAACACATACAATCACACTGTAAAACATGCTCTTTACTTGTATTTGTGACTGTAAAGAATTCTTTTCAGCTTAGACTTAGAGTTGATTATTTTTTTTAAGTCAAAATAAAATACTTAAAGGCACAGTCCCTATTTTGCAAGCCAAATTTCAAAAGTTGCGAGGTTACTGTCTTATATGAAAGAAAATGTCATTTAATAGCATGCCTGAAAAATTAGGACTTGAAATCTCTTTTTCATGGAGTTATAGACCTAAATCTAATAAACCATCGTCCAACGGTTAATTGTGCATTATACGTGTATTCACCCATCGAGAAAGTTTGATCACGGATTCCACGGATTGCCACAGCGCTATGCGTGACCCCTATGTGACCCGCGCTAGCTGCGTGACCCGCGCACAAATAACAATGGGTAAACGATTACTAATCAAAATAACCAAACCTCGCTTAAACTGACTACATGTAATTATATATTCTTCATTTTTTGGATCTTTTTCCGTGACATACCTTTACAAATGTCGGCTTCACAATATCTTTACAAGAATAAGTACAATATTGTTGTAATATTATGCTAAATCAGTTAATCTCCTTTATTGACCAATATATAGTTTGATGGAGGGACGCATTCGTTTTTCATTCGTAGAATCCCAATTACAGGGCTGTTCGATCTGATTTTTTTGTGTGTGTGTTACATTCATCCCCATCCGTCAACTGGAAACTGTTCAGACAATTTGTAAAAGGGGGGACAGTCCCTTTAAATTGCTCTGCATCTTCATTCAATTTGGATAAATAAGTTTGTATATTAGTTCCCGCTTCTTTCAAGGAAAGACATCTTAATATTTTCTATACTTTATTGTTATTTGCTGATTAATGTGTCTCTCAAACCTGATCCACAATTCATCTCCTTCAGCCATACTTTAATTTTCAAACAACCCAAGAACCCCACAATAATTTGCTGAATTACACACAACTTTCCATTTAAAACTTCATTCTCTTTATGCCTAGTCCCAGTCTTTTCCTCAAAGCATTATTCATATTCCCCTGGGACAAATAAAACTACACATTACATCCCAACAAAAAACCTCATCAAGTTTTATTCAGACTACAAGGAATTCTGTTCAGCTTAGGTGCAGCGTTGAAGTGGTATAAAATACTTTCTTTATAGTTTCACCATGGACCCTACTACGGTTTCACATATTGTTCACAGATCAGTAGCTTTAAAGGGATCTAGTAACTTTGATGACAAGTGCAAAAAAGTGATGCCTGGTAATAATAAAATGTGTATTGGTGTGATCTGATATATGTCCCACAAAGTAATGTGTGAAAATTTCACGTTAATTGGATGTTTTTACGGCTGAGATATGAGCAAAAATGTAAAGTGATATTCACTAACTCATTGCACTTACTTTGCATGTGGCTTAAATTATCCGTACACAATTTAACATCTGAACACTTCAATCGTAAATATCTTTTTGAACAAAATGGAAATTATAAAAACCAAAACCTGTCCCATGCATTTATGATAATGTATGAGAGAACCACTAGAGTTCAAGTAAGTTTTGAGGATTTTGACAATGTTACTAAGTCCCTTTAATTATTATTATTTCTCTAGCTCTGTATTGCATCATAATTGGCAAGTTGCCTCTTCTCACTCAGAATCACAAACCTCAATCATGTCAAACAAGCTCTAAATCTAATCTTGTCAACACAGAATAGAACATCTTCCATCCAATTATGGAATTAAAGGATTTATGTTCTAAGGATCGATAATCATAACATGAGATCTATTGAAACAAACATTCCATAGATCTATGTTTTGGGGACATAATACTTCTATTTCTTTTGTTCATGAATCTATTTATCGTGTTCATATCAATTAAAGCTGCTGATCTGTGAAATATGTGGAACTAGTAAAGGAAACACTGTTCCTAAGCTGAAAAGAGTCCTTTACATAAGAGTATGAGGATTTTGTTGCAGTGTCTTTTACAATTCCCCCAAGATAAAATTAACTAGATCTGTGATCTTACCATTCATTGGATTGTCATGCAACGAATCAATCCTGGCCGAGTTTGCGTCTTCTTGTTTACAACTTGAACTTGAAGCAGGTTGCCCTGCACTTTTTCAACTTCCAAGGCTTCAAGCACTCGAGTTCTTGTACTATTATTTATTTGTAGTACTCTTGGAGTCTTGCTTTGTATTGTCGTTGATGTTGAATTTAAATACATGAAATGAGGGCCTCTCAGTCTGCTTCTTCCAGATTGCTTGCCCGTGATCTTCAACGTCGCAACTGCTTGCTCGCATTCACTTGTGTACTTGTAAACAAAAAGGTATACCGGTTGGCATGCCAAAAATCGACGTTCAAACCAGCTGCGCAGCTCTATAGTATTATACACGTGGGCAAAACAGTGAATTATCAGGTGACTACGTCACCTGATAAACCAAAACATAACATGTGCGCCCTTCTTGTTTTGTTGCTGCAATGATTACTTTCGTCCCCGCCTGTCCAATACCTAATAATATAACCAAAAATTATGTTGCATTATCGTTTTTTTCCAGGAGATATAAACTCACAGAGCGATAAAAAGTATAATAATAAGTTTTGTTTACCAAGAGTAACCTCCGGGCGAAAAGTAAATTGTGCTTTAGAGATTCTAATCAATTAGATGACCTGGATCTGAAAAATATTATCTCATCTTTCGCAGGCCCCTAATTATGGAGGGGTGAGATGGTGTGGGTGGGGTGCGTGAGTATCCCAACTAGCGACTAGAGGTCTGCTTGACAACACAAATGGTAAATCGACCCACCTATTATTTGCTATGTCCTAGTTTATGTCACATGTTAGATATATTGAAAATTGTTTTTTTTGTGTGTAACAGTCAAACACTTTATCGGGGAAACCTTTCTGGTCATCAATATTGTACCTAAAATGCAACTATTACCTGATTTTCAGATTTAAACATTGCAAATTATCTCTAACCATCATGATCATGGGAGGGGGACATATCCCATGATCATGGGAGGGGGACATATCCCCCCCCCCCCCCCCCCCCCCCTCCTTTCCCCCTCATAAAGAAGACGAAGCTGAGAGGAAGAAGAAGAAGAAGAAGAAGAAGAAGAAGAAGAAGAAGAAGAAGATATCTATAGATCCACCTCATTTTAACTTTAGAAACTTTTATTTTCTTTTTCAAAACAACATTTTTATTTGATCATCACGGTATTCAAGATTTTCGTCACAAGGGGGCAGTCTTCCAGATCAGACAAAGATCAGAGTGTGATTTGAGTCCATGATTACAATGTCAGCTTGTGAATAGTGAACATTTAATGACAGAATAGCTACAGAAAGTGTGACAACTAATGCATTTTTTTCTGTAAATCATGGACTCAAATCACACTCTGATCTTTGTCTGATCTGGAAGACTGCCCCCTTGTGACGAAAATCTTGAATACCGTGATGATCAAATAAAAATGTTGTTTTGAAAAAGAAAATAAAAGTTTCTAAAGTTAAAATGAGGTGGATCTATGAATATCTTCTTCTTCTTCTTCTTCTTCTTCTTCTTCTTCTTCTTCTTCTTCTTCTTCTTCTTCTTCTTCTTCTTCTTCTTCTTCTTCTTCTTCTTCTTCTTCTTCTTCTTCTTCTTCTTCTTCTTCTTCTTCATAGAGATATTCATAGATCCACCTCATTTTAACTTTAGAAACTTTTATTTTCTTTTTCAAAACAACATTTTTATTTGATCATCACGGTATTCAAGATTTTCGTCACAAGGGGACAGTCTTCCAGATCAGACAAAGATCAGAGTGTGATTTGAGTCCATGATTACAATGTCAGCTTGTGAATAGTGAAAATTTAATGACAGAATAGCTACAGAAAGTGTGACAACTAATGCATTTTTTTCTCTAAATCTGACATATTTGTGATTAAAGTTGCTGAACTATGAATACGATGTGTGATACTGGTTAATGGCAAGCATATTCTTTGAAATCAAAGAAGTATCTTTTGAAAGGCATCAAAATAATTTGGTATAATACACGGGAGGTCTTATTAATAGATATATATATATATATTATTTGGTCTTAAAACATACACATGTTACAAAGAAATGTGTCATCTATTGGCAAGAACAAGTAATAATAACAATAATGTACGTCATTACAATGATAACAATTTCTACAAACATAAGCATTTACTTGTAGGCAAACAACAAATGGTTGCATCTGGTCACTGGACTAATGCACTTTATAATTATACAATATTATATACATGTATATCATTATGTAATTAAATTCTTACATACTCCTAAAGTTGATGAGCCTTTCAGCGATTCTTCTCTTCATATTTCAGGACCAACAGTTGTGAGGAAAATGATACTGTTTTTTTTATAGACCGTTAATTAGCTATCATTATGTGAAATCATTTTTTTTTTTGTAATCAAAGCTTGATTTGTTGATGTATTCAAACAAGACAATAATTATAAATGTGGCATTAATGCAGGTAGAGGTAGAATTGGAATACATTAATAAAACATGATTTTGTTTTATTTGACTAATTATTAGTATGACCGTATTCCAAATGAACAATGATAACTACGCAGCATCCACCCACTTTTCGGAGCTGTTTGGTAGCAGACGACAAAGACAGCCAATTTGAAATTTACATGTTCGTTTCACTTTAGATTTAGGTTTTGTGCTTCTTCACAAAATCGTATATACATTCATATATATTATTTGTTATTAATTGTATAAATTTACTTAATATTTTTTCATATCAAGATGCCAACAAATTTGATTTAACAATTTGCATAATGTTAATTATCATTTAAATAGAAAATTGGCAACTCTAGTCACCTGATATTTCTCAACAACGTGAAAATAGTTTTGTTAAATCTGTGATCTGTCTACGCTTCTTAGTACATTTTAGTCCTGAAAATGGCCCAAACCCGCTCCTATGGCAATATATCAGCAGATACAGTGGCTTTATTCGTCTGCGATTTACAAGAAAGGTTTAAGCCATCTATAAAATACTTTGATGACATTGCAGAGGTGGCTAAACGAATGGTAAATATTCGTGTCCTACTTCGATAAAACATAATTTCTTATGCGTGGGACCACACAAGAGTATAGGAGTATCGCTATTATAGCCAATTTGTAGTGCGCTGCAGCTGGAGTGCATTGAGAAATGCTGCATGATTTAGAATTGGACGTAGTTGTATCACTCATATTAAAGTATATTTCAAAGGGTTCTAGCTACTTTGTTTGCATGTGCAAACACTGATGAATGGTTGATAAAAAGCGTATTTTTGTGATCTGATATAGTGATAATATGACACTAACTGAAAATTTCATGTTCGACAAGTCAAAGAATTAGACATTAACAATCATTTACAACGGTGCATGATTTCCTATGGAAATAAATTCATTCAGATGGGCATATCTCAGCCAATACTAAACATATTCAATTGATTTTCAACATATTTGGACATTATTTTTGATGCTCTTTCAGAAAATGAAATTCAAATTTTGATATTCTATTTCTAAAAATAGGTTTTTGATGATGTCACACTTGACCACATCTACAAAGTAAATGGTTCACTCAGGTGAACCATTTACACGCAATATATGCTAATCCGCTGGAGATAACAATACCGGCCATTCGTACACTGTTGCGTTCAACGGTTGAACGCTGTGTTTTAGGACGCATCGGTAAGAAAAACGGACGGGAAATAATCATTTTATTTATACATTTTGCAGTCTTCAAAACAACAAAGTCGGTAATTATTATCAAAGTATATGAATTGTGGATCACATAAACGAAAGTTTGTTTGCATTTGCTGGTAAATTAAGGGAGAAATCAGCCGACAAAAAAAATTGTTTCCGTTGGATAGTGCAGCGGGCGGAAGAAGTTGATCTCTGCACAACGCTATTGTAATTAACCTATGTGTGCACTTGACCACTCTATCGCAGAATTGTTAATACAAATTACAATGTATGAGAGAACCACTAGTAATGGGATTTGGACAATGTTACTTGATCCCTATATTTAACTTCAGTTCTCCAATAAAAATTTTAAAATGCTCCCTGACTTGGGTTTTCTAGACTGTTAATTAAATAGGAATGGTGATGTTGGTCAAACAATACTACTGTTAATTAATACAGTACTAGTTAAGAAGAACGTTTGTAAAGACATTTAACATGCATACATTTTATTTACAATGTACCATAATTAAATGCATGCATCTGTAAATATACAATTACAATTTCTGGCACCTCCTGAAGACACATCAGCTTTAAACCATCTCAGTATAGCTTCACATAGCTGCTTCAAGGGATTACTGTATCAAGTACCGATGCCATTAGTGCGAGTCGCTACCACACACTCGCACTTGCGCTGTTAGTGTACATCGCCCATTTAAGGCTCCAAAATCTTTAGGAATATCAGTATCACAACTGGTGCTTAAAAAGTGCAGATATTTTCGATTTTTTTTTTGTTGCCCATCCAAACTTAATCGACTGTGGATTTTAAAGGTAACGATCCCGTGTTCTGAATCATGTTAACAATTCTGGTAAGAAATAAACTCTGGTCTGATTTATTGTATGTTTTCTGTCGGCCGAAAGCAAATACATATCTTTGCGTCAGAATGTTTCTATAGCATGTAAACAAAATGTCCAAATGTTAAATGTCTTTACAAACATTTTTCTGTACTCCTTTTTAGAGGATATCATTAGTTTTTTTTACATCCATTTGTAATGTTCCTTCACTTGCTCAGTATATGTAATTTATACCCTTTTCTTCCACTAGATCGAAGGAGCATACATACTGGAGATTCCCGTCATAGTCACAGAACAGGTAAGTTATGGTACCACTGCAAGCAAAATAATCTTCAGGGAGGAATATTGCACATACAAGTGATGTCTCCCTCACAAGGCTTAGTTGACAAATATTGCAGATAGACGTAGAGACAAGTTATTTGGATCAAATTGGTAATAATTATACATGTAGCAATATTAAAAGCAACCACCGTTTCCTTTCATAAAGAAATGTGCGGGTATCATAATCAGTAGCAGTTGAAAACACTTTCTTGAAGTGCTTGAAATGTGCTGGTATCTTAATGAGTAAATACATTTCAATGTGAGCCAGAGATGTAACACTGCCCTAGTTTTGTCAAATTTGATTAGATTAGAAATGCTTGAAGAAAAATTATGCTACAGTCATTAAAATTAAGAACTACGTATGAAATGATATCCAATAAGGTAATTCAATGCATGTTTTCTGCTGTGCATTTTACTATAAAGTGGGCCCTAAATGCCTTGTGAAGACATTTGAAGAGCCGGACATCGGTCACGCTGTAGCTATGTGCCCAAAGAGAAAGATCCGTTTCTTCTTCTCATACGGGTGTTTTAAAAAGTGACTAACCAATTAGGGCTGTGTGGGAAGTTTATGAAATGAAATGCAATGAAGTGATTCAATAAATGTGTTGTGCTTCACAAGCACATTTCACTGTCAGTATCCCAAAGGCCTTGGGAGGACAGTTGAAGAGCTAGACGTTGGCTTCTCTGTATCCGTGTCCCCAAAGACCGACATTGTTTTCTTTATTTCACACGGATGTTCTAGCGAAAACTATCCAATTAGGGTTGGTGGAAAGGTCATGAAATTAAATCTGAATACATTTTTTCTGTTTCACAATACACATTTTGGCAGTATCCTAAAGGCCTTGGGAAGACTGTTGAAGAGCTAGACATCAGCTTTGCTGTACTAGCTGAGAGTGAGTACCCCAAAATTAATTGTTTTCCTTTTTTGCAAACAGGTGTTTTAAATCTAGGGAATACTATCCAATTAGGGCTAAGTTGTGGAAAGTTTATGAAATAAAATCCCATGAAGTATTAATTTAATACATTTGTCTCTGCTTCACAAACACATTTCACTAACAGTATCCGAAAGGCCTTGGGAAGACCGTTGAAGAGCTGGACATCAGCCGCGCTGTAGGTGTGTACCCAAAGACAAAGTTTTCCATGGTCGTCCCGGAGGTTGAAGCTCAGCTCAGCAAACTGCCTAACGTCAAGTCTGTCATTCTACTTGGAATTGAGGTGAGGAAATTACATGGAAATAACATGGTCAAACCTGTGCACAGTGACCACGTAAGGGAAACAAGAAAAGCGGGCAGTGACAAAGACAGAGTTTCCCATGGTCATACCCAGCTAACTGACCAGCGTCTGGTCTGCCTTTCTACTTGTAATTAGAAGTAAGGAAAATTATATATTTTTTGATAATTTAAAGCTAGCCAAACCTGTGAATAGCAACCACCTAGGGCAACATTTTTGACAGGTGGCTGCAAAGACAGATTTGACTGTAAAGATCTTGAATGTAGATTTAAGAGAATGTGTTGATTATTCCCCCCTTTTTTCCAGAGATAAAAGTGAGGGAAAATAATAATGAATGACATATTTTATTGATGCTGTTTGCTGTTTGAAGCAGATTTCTGTCATTGATCATTTGAATGATTATTTATGTTTGTCACTTTGATTTATTACAGTTACCATCTTCAGTTAACATTTATTCTCTCCCCATTAATTTGTGGTGTGGATGTGGTGTGGCAAGATTGGTAGAGCGCTCGCTTTCCAATCGGGAGATCCCGAGTTCGAACCCGGAGTATGCCCATCGCGTTTGTCATTCAGCAAGACAATTAATCCACATTGCTGCTCTCTACCCAGGTGTATAAATGGGGACCCGGTAGGAGGTGAAAGCCTTTATGTGAACGATCTTCTCAATGCCCCCCAGGGAGTTGAGATGGTGCACACAATGTGTGCTGGTTTGCATTGTATCCTATGACCGGGGTAATAATATCACTGTAAAGTGCTTAGAGATGATTATCAATCATAATAGGCACTACATGTATATGAATCAAGTATATTTGGTATTAATCCAATCAGTATTGACCTGTTGTTTACCGTAACTGAGTGGGCTATGTACAAAATCTATGGCAATTTCAGAATCTCGAAGGGAATCGGTTAACAACGATTACCTGCAACTTTTTTACACTACCCTTTTTATTGAAAAAATAAACGGGGCAATTTAGCCCCCTAAATGCCCTCAAATAGCCCCAAAATAGAAAATTATAAAAGTAAATGTGCTTATAGAAATCAATGCAAAATATATTTATATTTTCATGCAGGTGAGTGTGAATAGTAGCCTCACCCACAGTTAATTATATTCATTCCCTGCTTTAATGTTCAAATTCCTTTTTTTTTTCCAATGCAACTTAGGCTCATGTGTGCATACAGCAGACGGCTCTAGACCTTCTTGCCAAGGGGTATGACGTTCATGTTGTGGCTGATGGCGTCTCGGCGCGTAGCATGATGGACAGGCAGTTTGCATATGAGGTAAGCCTTTAAAAAGGGAACCACTGTCCCAAAAACTTCTTTGATATGCCAATGTTGGATATGCAAAGCGATATACATTTTAGAATAGTCGTTTCCAAAATGTTTTTATCCAAACATTATAACTGGGCACTACTAATGCTAACAATGTGTTTAGTGTATGGGTCTGCAGAAATAGACTACTTCTATTATCATTGGACCAATAAATCTGTTGATTTTAGGGCCTCTTTTTTAGATGTTTACTTTCTCTAGATAATTTGTCAAAGGTTGGAGGATTAATAACCTAAGTCAATAATCCAAGACTTACATTCATTCATTCGTTTGTTTGTTTGTTTGTCTGTACGTCGATCCTTCCATCCATCCATCCATTCATCCACCCATTCATCCATCCATCCATCCATCCATCCATCCATCCATCCATCCATCCATCCATCCATCCATCCATCCATCCATCCATCCATCCATCCATCCATCCATCCATCCATCCATCCATCCATCCATCCATCCATCCATCCATTCATTCATCTATCCATCCATCCATCCATCCATCCATCCATCCATTCATCCATCCATCAATCCATTCATTCATTTATGTTTTATTTGTTTTATTTTTTGCAGAGACCTTATTTTATTAATATAATATTATGAATAGCGACCATGTTTTCCTTTTATGAAAAGTTACATTCTTGAATAATGCTTTTTACATTCCAAGTAAAGACCCTATTTTGGAAATATGGATAGTGACCCCTATTTTGCATTATGTTTATCAACATAATTTTCATGCACAATTCATCTATCCATTTATTCATGTTTGATTTGTTTTCTTTTCCGCAGAGATTACGTCAGTTCGGTGCCGTCGTCACCACTAGTGAATCGGTGCTCTTCCAGTTGCTAGGCGACAAAGACCACCCAAAGTTCAAGCAGGTCCAGGCATTAGTCAAGACGAGTGCTCCCGTTTCTGGACTAGTGTCCAACATGTAATGGATAGAAAATCAGAGAAGATCATTACAGTGGGACCATATATAATTTGGTCATTGTGATCATGAACATTACCATCTGATATCAGGTATCTTGTTAACCCCCCCCCCCCCCCCCAAAAAAAAAAAAAAAAAAAAACCCCAAAAGAACATTAAGATTTGGTATCTGCAAATTTACCTTGTTATTAAAGAGGGTTTTGTTATATGAAAGCTCTTAAGGTTCCACTGCAGTATTGGTGTAACAGTAGTGATAAAGGATTCAACTCAATAGTGGTTGAGGGCGCTTCAGATAAAATTAGTTTGTGAGGACTACTTAGTAGTGAGGCAGAAGTTAATTAGGAAATGGTGCCGAGGGCACTTGGACTTGTGGTAACGATATCTGGTGGTATGTGACATGGGCTTTAGGTTAAAGGTGCACCTGTAAAGTGTCTAACTCCACAAAAATCAATTTGAGCTTCCACATTTCTCTTCTACTTGTTGTTTGGCTTATATGGTAAAAGAAGAATGAAATTGGGTGAGATTTTTTCAATACCCCTTAGTATGACGATATCTATCATTGATGATCATTTAGCTCAAGAGCGTTTATAAACGTCATACTGTAATAAGTTGTAAAAGCTGACGCAAATTTTTGCTTTTTTAACCAGGAAAGCAGTATTCTTTTTCAATGAAACTTTCACACATCATTCGGACATATCTTGCAATGATTTTGGTATAGGATTGAAGTCTCAAATGTCATTTTGGGCAATATCTGACACTTTACAGGTGCACCTGTCGTGCATCAATGATTTATGTTTGATTGGTTTACATCCCATTTGGTCTCCTACATGATACCTGCAACTTGCATTTCGGTTGTTACTTACAAATCATTCTTTTTGAAAAGCTCTCCTGAATAATTATTAATAGCACAAGTAAATGTTTGATTACATTTTTTCACCCAAGTTTTGTAAGGGAGGAAAGAAAAAAAAACACAATATATTAAACAAATGATGTACATTTCTGTAAATTTTGTAGCTTTGCAATAAAATTGTATTTTAATTTTTGACAAATTTATTTTGTATTGGTGAACTAGTTTTGTTAAAGGTGTAATGCAGAGCTGCCTAACCATTCCCCCTTTTTGCTAGAATTATTCCTTTTTGTAACCATAATTACAGCATTCCTGTTTTTCCAAGTAAATCCCTTGGTTTATGTTCGCTTGGTCTACACTCAGTTGGTCTACAACTCATTTGGTCTACTACCTGATGCCTTAAACTTCAATTCCCCCCACTCCAAACACGATCCCTAACCCAAAACCTAACCCTAATCTACACCCCTAACCCTAATCATAATCCATAATTTTTATCATAAGCCCCCAAATTTATAATTTTTATTAGACCAAATGGCTGTAGACCAATCGGCAAGTTCCGTTTTCCCTAATTTTCAATCATATTGTACGTACATCATGTAAAGTAAATGTAGTGTACCATGTGATCTTCTAAATTCATGATAATTGGATATGCGCAGGATGCAGTAAATATATATTGAAGCAGCCACACTCATGATGACCTGTTTAATTAAACACATCATTGCCTTTGCTACTTCACTTTAGACATCAACGTTCTTTAAATGTGACCTTACACCACAAAACGACCGTTATGTCGCTGTGGTAGTTTCTCTTTTATTAGCTAAAATCAAATTTTGTTCAAAATATGAGATTTAAGATTTTGGTATTTCCTGAATAAGCATAATTTAATCTAGCTTCTCTAACATTTGAGCGACGGAAATCATGTTTAAATATTTGTTTTCATCTTTTAAATATGATCTTATTACAGCGCTTTAATGGAAACTGATCTTTTAAATGGCCCGTTTCTCCCTTATTTTAAACTGCTTCAGCCATATTCCAAATCTTTGGTGTTCATTTGAGAGGGTTTGCTTAGTCCAAATATGACGAATGATATACCATTTAACGGTAATGACTTCTATTTAAATGTTTTATGAAAAGTAGCACAATCAGTTTTCCCGACTTATTGGTCGTTTTGTGGTGTAAGGTCACAAATATTCATTGCATATATATTGCAAATAAGTTTCATTTACAACAAGCCCCCTTTTTGTTTTGAAATCGTTTTTCTGGCCAGCTGGGTTCTATTTTTCTGTGTTGCTAGGTTGGCAGCTCTGGTCATGTGAATGAGTAAAGTGTGAACTGATCACCTTATTGTAAAGCATCCTCCCCATTCTAACTTAGTCCAGTTGCAAGTGTAGACGAGCAGTTTTTCTTTGACTTTGTGAAGCACCTCAATTAATATCCCTTTAAGTCCAATCTAAATTTACGTTCAACTTAAAATCTTTGTGAAGCACCTCAATTTTCTTCACTCGAATCATAATAACGTATGATGTATACGGTGCGTCAAATAAGGTGCGTCAACATGATGTGCATGTGCGTGTAACATTGTTCTACTTCTGGCTACTACATTATACGACGTGAACGTAAATTTAGATTGGACTTAAAGGGATATGTGAGTTTTGGTATAGAGGGCGCACTGCAGGAATCAATTTTTTTATTTTTAGGGGGCTACTTTTTCAATCTGATGGATATCACAAAATATTTCACATAATCATTTTAGGGGCAATCTACTGATTTCAGGGGGCAATTTTGAAAATGAGTGTGCAAAATCGCCCTCAGCCGTATTTCCTACCCTAAGAGGACGCTGCACAAAAGGTGAGGTAATGAAAAACTGCTCGTCAATTCGTCAAATTTGAAAGAGCATACAATTTTAATGACAAAATAAACTTGATTAAAATTCGTTCAGAAACGGCTGAAATAGCAATAAATATAAATAGCCACAGTATTTGCAAATGAATGTGTTTGAACAGATCAGCATGCACCCAGGTTTTCTTTGATGATGTAAAGAAAAACACACAAAAAATGCTTACACTTTTCACAATGAAAGTTGGACACAGAAATGAAGTGGAAATCTAAGCACATTGACATACTATAGGTGCATCGTTGTTGATTGTTTATTTGGTTCTTGCAAACGCGTTCAATCCCTTTTACCATCACCATCACCATCCGAGAGATGCAGCCGAGGTTCGAACCCGGGCCAATTATTTTGAAAAACAGAGTTCTGACCACTATACCAGATCACTAGCTCCTCACCTCCTGCTGGTTATGGGTGGTTTATTAAACGAACCATGCCCTATATGCTGCACATGATGTGCATGTGCGTGTAACATAGTTCTGGCTTGACTACATTTATACGACGGGAATCGTTTGTTGGGGTTCAGGGTTTGTCACCATCTTTTTCCATTTAAATATACTAGTCTTTCTTTTACAGGCATACATTAATTAGCACACACACTTATACACGCGCACACACACACCTTTTTTCATAATTTTTGTATTCCTCCAAATGAAAATACACAGCAAAATAACATTCAATTTACACATTTCAAATAGATCTGACATGTTCAAATTATATCAAATTCATAGTATACAAATGCTTACATCATTAAATACTCATAAACAAATGAACGATAATAAGACTGTAATTGTCTATTACAATGACTTAAATATTTTATTCTTAAACTTAAAATAATAAAACAAATTGGAGGTTACTCTATAATAAAAAAGCAAAGCCCTTCCCTATCTGCTCATCTTCTCAACTTCGCACATACAAAATAAGTGAATTAACCAGGTTGCAAGAGTTACATTTTACCCCGGGGGGGGGGGGGGGGGGGGGGGTACTCACGTATATGGGTATACGGGGATGTGCCGCTGGGAAGGGTGACTTTTTCAAGAAAGATCCTTAGACATGGGTCCCCTTTTCATCAAAAAATCCTTAGACATGGGTCCCTTTTTTTCATATTTCCCCTTTTTTATACGGGATTTTTGGATTTGCCGATGTGAAATTGCCAAATTTTTCAAGCTCGCTACGCTCGCTAACTTAAAACCACAAAATTTGCGGGAAATACACCCAAAACATGCGCCGCAGGCGAAAAAAAATCCTTAGACATGGGTCCATTTTTCGCAAAAGGACCCTTAGATGTGGGTATGGGTTTGGAGGTCTCAGCCGCACACCCCCGTCCGACTATAATCTGAGTACCCCCCCCCCCCCCCCCCGGGCATTTTACACGCTCACGGTGGAGAGAGAAATTAAGCTGCTCTCACTTTTGGAGATGTAACCCTAGCTTTCCATTAATTTTTTCTCCTCATCCCTATAATTCAAAGTAGTTTTCTTCACTTTTCTAAAGTTGGTACTTGCCCCATACTTGCCACCCTGATCTTGACATACATATAACCAGCCTGAATATAACATACCTGAACTACCTGCCAACCCAACAAATAAATCTCGCCACTCCAAATTTCTAATTTCATCCAACTTAAAAATGTTGCACTAAAGCTTCCCATATCCTTCGAACTTCCTCACAAAATGAAAATAAATGTGTGTATTATATGTATATGTTTCCGTTCTTGTTTACAAAAAAAGAACATAAATTACCCCAACAAAACCAAATCTATAAAGCTGTTCATCAGTATATATGGCTCCATGCAATAATCAAAATTGAAATTCTCTTTGTTTTTCTAAGGATTGTAGTAATTCTCGGTCTAAGAAATATTTCTCTTAATTCCTTATCTTTGTAATCATAATTATTTTGCCAATCCCTCACCTGAAAATCATTCATTTGCTGTAATTCTTTTTTTATAAAATAATGAAATTTCCTGAAATTTACACCCAAACACTGTACTTTTTACCTCAATATCAAAATATACATTATAATTCATAACATATTGATTTTAAACTTTTGATCACAATACTAATATAATTCATAACATTGACCTCAACGAATTTTATCAACCCTGAATCCTCTTTCCACACTCTTGGTATTGCATTATAAATATCAATAATCGTTACCAAATTATCACCAACTATACCAAGGTCCATACAATATACTTGACCTTCTCAATTAATGGTTCAATTGAACGATCCTCTTCCAAATAAATAGCTATAAAAAAGTAGTCTTCCTTTAAACGAGCTACGAGAATATCTTCCTGAGCACATGTTATTGTTGTTATATAATACTTTAATTTTACCATATTTGAATTATTACATTATACTTTGGAGATGCTGCAATAATTATCTTTTAGATCGATTGATTAACTACAGAAAAGAGCTGTTAGAATAATAACAAACTCTTCATAGTTATCTCACTCTAAAC
>JBAMJV010006581.1:0-25953 GCA_037951105.1 Echinarachnius parma
GCACCAGCTTGCATTATTTGTAGTGAAAAATTGCAAAAGCTCACTACCGTGTCCACAAGGATCTAGTATAATGAATATGTATCTAGCCCTTTGTCAACGATCTTCGAGCAGGTCTTAATGAATATTCATGATAGCATAATCATGTAAAGTTGAGAAAAGGAAAACGTTACGGGTTAAAAACCCACCAAGCAAGCAGAAGTAGCTCTTGGGTCGGTGGTTGGTGCAAGTCATTCTAGGCATGGCGGTATGTTAAACCGTATGTTCAAGTCGCATTGGATAAATTAATTTGTTATTCTTCAATTTCTTCATGTTCATAGGAATTTTGTTTTAACAAATTTATGCCACCGTTTTGTGCATAGGAATAGGAAGGAAAATCATTAACTTTTTGTCAGATACACAATTATGACATTCAGTTGAAATCGTGGCATTCCTTGCCCACAAACACACGTACACGCATACGTACACGCACACGCACACGCACACGCACACGCACACGCACACGCAAACACCACACACACACACACACACACAAGTCGTGTACGCGGGATGGGGGGGGGGGGGGGGGGGGGCACGGGCGTCGATCTGTCATTGATACCCATTCATCAGGGGGGATGATCTATTCGTCCATCCTCCCCTGATGAATGGGTGTAACGTAAGTATCGACGCCCCATAGGGGGGGAGGGGAGGGGGGGGGGGGGGGGGGGGGGGGGGGGGGGTGCATGTCCGTCGCCAAAAAATGTTAGAGGCCGAGACCGAGACCACTTGTTCAGTTGTTTCCTCAAGGCCGCTAAATAGTGGTAAAGGGGGAGGGGGCACGTTGTAACCTGGAAACCGGTGTGCGTCGTAAGATACGATAAGAAAAGAATCACATGGAAACCAAACATGCAGGCGGGCGTAGATACTAATGTAATAAATATTCATAGGGGGGGGGGGGGGGGGGGGCGCAGCTATCAATGACAGATCTACGCCTCATTTGTTAATATGTTTTGTATATCCTGCAGTTGGGATGAAATAGTTCATGAATACATAGGCGTACCCGGGGGGGGGTGGGGGTTCAACCCCCCCCCCCTTTGACCCAAATATGGCTCTTTTTTACGACTCCCTCCCCCCCCCCCCTACCCCTCCCCCCCTGCATGCTGACAAATATTTTTCCTTGCCAACCCCACCCCCCCCCCCCCCCCCCTGGAAAAAAAAACCCTGGGTACGCCACTTCATGTTGTTGCTATTCATCTGAAATAGTGTAAATACTTGTTGGTGGTCCATCATGGACACTGCTTTTAATATTGTATAGTGCCTATTGAAAACAGGTAATGCGGAGAGTACAATGAGGATAATGAGTGAGTGGAGGGAATAGTTCAAACAGAACAGTTCGAACAATAAATTTCCGCCTAGGGCCTCAAATAATGAAATAAATTGGACACCTGTTGTCTGAACAGTCTGACATAATCATGAATGCAACATGTCCAATATGTGTGAAATGGCTGGAAGAACATATTCTTTAAGTTCCGTTAGCTACCAATGAAATGAGCTTGGTTCACCGGTATGCGAGCTGTCTTTAAATCTCAAGGTACGCAGTTCAAATCCACCTAAGATATTCCCGGGTTTTTCTTTTATCTATTAATGGATGGTCCCTAATTTTTCACGGTTACTGTAAACATTATAATGAAGCAACAATAGCTTCATCATGAATTGTGTAACGTATTTATATGTCTTTCTTTCATTTCATTTTTTTTTTTTTTTTTTTCTTTCATATTTCTTTTGTTTTTAAAATGTTTGAATTCATCTTTTTTGTAACTGGGCAATTCCACGGTAACGGAAGGACATTCAGACGCAATTTTTGAAATTTAATCAAATAATTCCCGGATCCTGCTTATGATTCGTCATTGTAAATAACATTTCTGTGACACTTGGTGGGACACCTTTGATTTCCTATTTTTTTAAATATTTTTTTTACATTACGTTTATTAGATATGGACACTAATGAGGCCGGTAACGGAAGGACGGCAAAATGGACATGGATTTTCAAGTTCTTTAGATATGATCCAATCTCTGTGCAGTTTCAAATGCTATCATGTTATAATTGCACATAGTCAATTCCCAAATGTTCAAAGAGTATTACAACATTTATTTGAAAAAAATATGTCTATTGGTATATTAATTACAAGAAGTTAATTGCTTCACTGTTCGGTAACGGAAGGACAGTAACGGAAGGAAAGAGTTTTTGCTTCATTAAAAATATACTTTAGGGCTCTCAAAAAACTGAAATTTTAATGTGAACACATATTGTGATATCCAATCATCCAATTTGGTACCTTAAAACAGAAGAATAATAGAAAGGAATGCAACAAATGAAGAAAATCTAAAAATAGGCACTGTGTAGTCCCATCTGTATGGGTTCATGTATGGTGTCTGTTTCTCCTATCAGGAGACGCCCAATATTTTTTTAATCATGTAAAGATATCATTATGTGATCATGATTTATGAAAAAATAATCCAGAAAAAATAAACAAGATCAGAAATAATCCTCATTTGATTTTTCCACTTTTGGCTCATTTGGCGTGGAATTGCCCAACTTGCATTTTCTGCAATGTTTTCATGATTGTTTGGGTTTTCATTCATTTCAAACACGGTGCAACATCATCACAATCAACTCATGTAACAGTGTAATTAGGGATTCCATGAATGTTGATGAGGTGGTCCTCTGAGCCATCGTGGGCGACTGTTATGCCGCACTTGTCGAAGACGCGGATGACGGTGTCCTTCAGCGTGGTGGTCATCTCCTCCCACACCTGCCCCACCCATTGTGTTATTAACACGCGCCTCTCGCTCGTCGTCAGCTTATTCTCTTAATAGTCAGAGAGATGATCCTGTAAAAAAAATAATAAAACACGATTTAATAATCAATCTAACAAGACAATTGAAATTAATTTATTATTACATTATTTTTAGTCAAATTAAATTAAAATAGTAGTCGACAATGATACCATCAAAAACAAAATAAATAAACAACAAAATTTCACTAACATCCATGTGCTTGGTGGAGAGGTCACCACACTTCTGCTTGAATGTCCTGTTGAATACGACATCCAGGGATTGGACAAGTGAGGTGCATCCAGGTGGGATGAGAGCGGGGGTCGTACCCACGTCTTTCAGTTCTGTTAAGACCCGTTCTGTCTTTTGCGCAGCATGCACATCGGCCACAAGAAGACTTCTACACTGTCCCGCTATCGCTGGGCGCCACAGCTTCTGCACCCAATGAAGCATCATGGCCTCGTCGCACCAGGCGTTCTCCTGGAAGACGACTTCCACGCGGTCATCCCATCGTTTCCTTTCCTCCTCTTTCAGCGCCTTCCCCTTCCCTTTGAATATGACCATCGGCTTTACTCGCGGTTCGCCGTCAGCAAACACTGTCAACTGAACAGTACATTGTCGTTTTTCCTGGCCTGATTGCCCTGCTCTGACCCATACTGTTTTTGCTCCTTTTTTCTCGTACGTTTTCCCACCTCCAAAAAACGAATGGCATGGGTGTCTGGTCCATGTTTGCAATGATCTTTTTTGTCCATTTACCGAGGGGTCTGCCCCGTTGCCTTTTTCCCGGCTCCCCTTACAGCGTTTCTTCGAATGAACGTATGGAACTCGCGGATCTTTTCTGTTTGATTTTCAGGGGGGGGGGGGGGGGGGGGGTTTGAGCGATTGAAGTCGATTCCCGATAAGACAGACCGTTTCTGTTAATGAATTTGGCGAACCATCCTCTCGAGAATGTCAGTGGGTGCGATGGATCCATTCATGGGCGTCGATACTTACGTAATACCCATTCATCAGGGGGGGGGGGGGGGATTGATGAATGGATCATCCCCCCCCCTGATCAATGGGTATCAATGACAGATCGACGCCCGTGGATCCATTTCTTGTTTGAGTTTCTTTGCCCTACTAATCACCCACCATTTCTTCACTCTTAAGCCTTTTTGTCGTTGCACCTCAATTTCTTTCGCCAATCTGTCTTCAAGTTTTGGCCACATTGCCTTCCTACTCCCGTTAACCCTCTTGCTTTTGCACCGACTTAGTATCAATGTTTTTTCTTGTTTCACCCACCTAAGTACCGTTTTTCTGTTCAGTTCAAAGTGTTTCGTCGTACGGGAAAGGTTCGAAATATGGTAAAAACAGACAACTTCTAGCTTAAATTCTCTCGAATATCTTTTTCGGCGCGCCATTTTTGCTGTTTACTTAACGTGTGTGATATTACCCAATGAAGGTTAAACATCTTTGTGAAAGTCTCTTGCAGTCTCTTAAGCTTTTCTGAATTACCGGCTTGAAGTCGGGGATTTAGGGGTGGGGTGGGATGCGGGGGAGGGGGATTAATAACCTTAAAACCAAATGTCTTCATTTATGTGGTTTACGATACATTCGTTTATAGTGTGTTTTTTAAATATAGGTTTTCCCGCTCAATTTTGCACTTTTTTCAATCGAATTCATTTAGGGTCATTCGAATTCGCGCGTTGCCGCGTAATCCTTGGTATCGGTCTTCCAAATTCCGAATAAGTGCATGCGAATTCATGCATACGCACACGCTTTCGTGAATAGACACAGAAGTTAATTTATGGGCAGCCAACTGTCAACGGCCTTTCGCGAATTCGAATGACCATTGATGAAAAGGTATGCACTTTGTGCAAATTCACTTGCTCCTACGTGATTTTGAACGACTATTTACGAATTCGAATGCTGCTTTGGTACGGCGATCGCAAATCGCGCGAATTCGTTTGCTCCTATTATCAATTCGATTGACACAATCGCGAAATTGAGCGGGAAAACCTATAATATTTGTTATGAATTTTAGACACCCTTGGTCCATTTAATAATGTCTCTCAAGCAACCCATCATCCACCCCCTTCGACCCCTCCAAAATATTTAACTGAACATCTCGACCAGTCAATCAATGAGGATTACGTATTGTCTATATTATAATAAGAGGACGGGGTTGGTGTCCGTGTGTTGCTGTCCATCACGGTAGTTTTCGCGAATATAGCTGGGCGATGGATCTGACGTTTGTACGCAAGCTGTGCGAAATTTCGCTGGTCCACTAAACGGGAGGGACGAGATCTGTTTTGCATTGGTATATAGTACTGCGTACAGACATGCTGGGTACAGCCAGGTTCTGTGGCCGAATTATACATCGCATTGATGTCTTACATGCTCAGACACGGTACATTCCAAAAGCGAAAGCGACCGTCGGGAGGGGAATTTGCATAGACTATATACAGAGTAGCGGAATATTGTAGGTCCGGCATCTGTGCATTGTCAACGCACAATCTACTACATTATACACACATTCGTGTGATTGTACATGTCATATGCATGACTGAATTTGATCGGTGATTTTTGTTCACATTTTCAACACGATATTCGTAAAATTGGCAAAAACAGGGTATACGGCTACCAAAATAGGTTTCTCTCTGTCACTGGTTTAATTTTCTGAATAAAGGCTAATTGTAAATGTTTACTCGAAGTGCATACTTTGTTGTACTCAAGTATAACAAATGTGTGCTTTTTGTTAATAATGTGTAAACAAGAAGAGAAAAGAATTAGGGTTATTGATCTACAACGATTTAATTAATACTGTTTATTGTTTGACATGTGATCGCTGGCAGCATACCTAGGGTTTTTACAAGGAGGGGGGGGGGGGGGGGGGGGGGTAGGGGGGGGGGGGTTATTGCTTCAACCAACATTTTCCAGGGGCTGGGTGTCGGCCAAGTATTTCGAGGGGGTGTCGGTCAAGTAATTCGAGGGGGTGTCAGTGAAGAATTTTCGAGGGTGGTGTCGGTCAAATATTTCGTGGGGGGGGGGGGGGGGGCGGTGAAGAATTTTCGAGGGGGGTGTCGATGACAACTTTTTTCAAGAGGGGGTACCGGTGAAGACTCTTTCGAAGGGGGGGGGATGTTGGTGAAGAATCTCGAAGGGGGGTGGGGGATTTTTCGAGGGGGGTGTCAGTGAAGATTTTTTTTCGAGAGGGGGTACCAGTGAAGATTCTTTCGGTGTCGCTGAAGAATTTGTGAGGGGAGTGGGTGTCCGTGAATATTTTTGAGGGGGGGGGGGGGGGGTGGTTATTTCCTCAACCAACATTTTTTAGGGGTCGGGTATCGGTCAAGTATTTCGAGTGTGGAGGGGGGGTGCTGTCGGTGAAGAATTTTCGAGTGAGAGTGTCGGTGAAGAATTTGTAAGGGGGGTGGGTGTCCGTGAATATTTTTGAGGGGGATTTGAACCACACCCCCCCCCCCCCCCCCCCCACCACACCCGGGTAACCATATGCCTGTGGATATGAGATTGAATCACCACGGGGGGGGGGGGGGTGTCGGTGAAGAATCTTGAAAGGGGGGGTGTCTGTGAAGATTTTTCGCGTGGGAGGGTTGTCGGTGAAGAATTTTCTAGGGGGGTGTCAGTAAAGATTTGTTTGAGAGGGGGTAACAGTGAAGATTCTCTCGAAGGGGGGTGGTGGGGGTGTAGGAGAAGATTTTTCGAGGGGGGGGGGGGGGGAGGTTGTCGGTGAATATTTTTCGACGCGAGGGGGGTGTCGATGAAGATTTTCTCGAGAGGGGGTACTGGTGAAGATTCTTTCAAAAGGGGGCGGGGGTGTCGGTTAAGAATTTGTGAGGGGGCTTCATGGTGTCCGTGAATATGTTTTTGAGGGGGGGGGGGGTGGGGAACCCTAAAACAGCCCTTTTTCATCAAAGTGGAATTTGAACCCCCACCCCCCCCCCCCCCCCCCCTCCCCGTGTACGCATATGCCTGTGAATATGAGATTGTATTTTTAATTATACCCTTATTAAATCATATCATAACCATTCAAACACAGATTCCATTAATTGACCAAATGTTTTTTACAGGACAGATACAAAAAATAACGAAATACAAAAATACAACATACAACATTATCTTACTTAAAGATCTGGTGACGGGTAATTTGCTAGTATTCGAATTAATTTAAGAAAAGACGCACCTTAAAGCCAGATCCCATTAATGCTAGTAGATGACATTTCAAAACAATTCAATCAAATTAAATAGCAATGTAGCTATCGAGTCTGTATTATGTGCCATTCTGCCTCATAGCCACGGGCGTCGATCTGTCATTGATACCCATTGATCAGGGGGGGGGGATGATCCATTCATCCATCCCCCCCCCCCTGATGAATGGGTATTACGTAAGTATCGACGCCCATGCTCATAGCCATTGGTTCCTGATATGTTTGAATAAGGGAATGTGTTTTACATTAACATGTTATAGTATCCCAGCTAGCCACCTGACGTTGGGCCGATGTCGGAATTTGGTTGCCGGATGTCGGCATATCGCCGTTGGCTCGAGGTTAAAATGTCCGCCAGCCCAACATCGTCACGACGTCATTTTTGTGATATATTGGCATAACGTCATTTTCCGACAATGGCCCAACATCATCTCATGACATGATGTTGGGCCATTGTCGGAAAATGACCTTATGCCAATATATCACAAAAATGACGTCGTGACGATGTTGGGCTGGCGGACATTTTAACCTCGGGCCAACGGCGATATGCCGACATCCGGCAACCAAATTCCGACATCGGCCCAACGTCAGGTGGCTGGCTGGGATATTCACAAATCATTCCATAGAAGCATCTACAAATATGTATCACGAAATCGCTCTATATTTAAGCATTATGTTCATCTAATAATGTAATTTGTCTTTAACTAGTTTCCTCTTTTCGGTTGAATTTCTATTCATTACGATCACCTGTTTGGTTTCCATGTCATTCTTTTGTTATCATATCTTACGATGCACACTGAAGCTGTTACTAGGCAGATAAACCTCGTACAAGCAGTCGATCTGCTTGAATATTACGTAACTATGCATTATAGCGCTCTCTGCATGATAGTCCATTTTGTAATGGCATATTATGCCGTTGATTTACAGTCGATTAACTGATCGAGGTTATCCCAGATGTTGTCATCATTTTTGAAGCACTTGGGCAAGAAAATATAGTAGCGATCTTGTCTATCGGAAGAGACATTTTGTCCGTTCATCAATCTGAGTGGACTTTGGGGGCCAACAATTGATTTATATTAGGATTACAGATACTTGCTAGCATTATTCTGGTATTCACGTGTGTGAGGTGTGTGTGTGTTATGTGCGTACTGTATTTGAATGAATGAAAACAAAACCAATCATGAAAACATTGTTTTTAAATGCAGGTTACAAAATAAAAGATGAATTAAAACAATTTAAAACAAAATAAATAAAAGAATATAATGAACAACAAATGACGAGAAAAAAAATGAAAATGAAAGAAGAATGACAAAAAGGGGGGAAATAGAACCAACAACTAATAATATAAAAAACGCAGGACTTCATTAATTTGATCCGCGTACTTTGAGATCTAAAAACAAACCAATACCATCTACCGTTGAACCACCTTCAATTGTTGGGGATGAAACGGAATTTAAAGCATGATATTCTTTCAGCCCTTTCACACATCTTGGACATGTTTCATTCATGATTCTGTATAATTATTCAGAACAGGTGTACACTCTATTTCATTATTTGAGGTGCTAGGAGGAACACTATTGTTCGAACTTTATCCTCATTGTGCTCTCCGCATTATCTGTTCTGAAAAGGAATTCATGATGCACCACCAACAAGACTATTCACACTATTTCAAATGAATAGCTACAACATATATATTTGCATAAACTATTGAGTTTCATCAAAACTATAGAGATACAAACATATTGACTAACACAGCTGGGGGCAGGGGCCCGATTACGGACCAGCGTCATTTACCATGGTATTTAGCATCATTGATTCTAACTCATCGATGTCAATATGCTAGAATTACATTAACATCAACAGAACGTAGCAGAGCACACATACAACCCTTACTCATTCAACCGTAAAGCTTATCTAGAGATCAGTGGAACTAGGGCTGGTCCTGGGTCATGATCGTACTCTCGTCCACAGGTTCCAAGTTACAGCGTGCAGCAATAGCAGCATAAAATCAAAGAATGCATGACACGACATCTCAAGTTCGAATCTGACATGCATAATGAACATAATCGTAGTCATAGCGTGCGTGTGCTGTATGCATACTAATAGGTGTGTGTGTGCTGGGGGATGGGGCGGGCCGGGGCCAAGTTATTAATAAGTTGTTATTAATTCTTGGACGGAACAGAGTAAAATATAGTGTGTGCTTGATGAAGAGTTTTTATTTTTATTTATTTATTTTTATTTATTTATTTATTCCTGCATGTCTCACAATAAACAATTTCGTACATACAGATAAACCGTCATAACATCGAGATAGAAACACACAGAGGTCAGCAATATAAGCTAGAAGCTTGAGGTGATGCCATACCTGAGATTTACAAGTTTTACATAATATTCATAAAACATAGATAAACATAAATTAATACATACAAGAAAAAAAGTAATAAAAACAACAAATATAAAACATTATTTACAAGTAGAGAGAAAGAAAGAAAGAGAAAGATGATAGTTAAGACAGTATGTTCTAGAGCAGGAAGAAAAGTAGCAGGCATGATAGAAAGGTACTAGTCCATACTGGAAGAGAAATACGGGAAACAGAGAGAGAAAAGAAAAAGTGCGGGAGAGTCGAGAGAGGGAGACAGGTGTGAAGATGCCTGGAAGTTGGATGGAACAAGGTGATGAATCAATTTTAAAATGACCCTACCCCCTCCCCCTTCATGCATCCACTAATATATACAGCTAAATACTAACAGAATGTCAGGACTTCTCCTGAATATAATAATTGTGTATTTAACACAAAAATGATCATTTTGATTCCCATTCCACGCACAAAACGCTGGCATCTGTTAAAACATAATTTCCTATGAAATAAAAAAATAAAATAAAAAAAATCACTTATCCAGTGCGTCTTGAACCTACTGCTCTACATACCGTGTGCAATTTTTTTACCTTAAATTGATTTGCACCAACCACCGACCCAAGAGCTACTTCTGCTTGCTTGATTGGATTTCAACCCTTAGTAACGTTCATCTTTTCTAACTTTGCGTGATAATGCTATCATGAATATTCATTTAGACCGCCTCGAAGATCGTTGACAAAAGGCTAGATACATATTCATTATACTGGATCATTTTGGATGTTTGATGGCGCTATTGAACCAGTACCGCCTATAGGTATTCTGAATATTCTTTCTTAGTTGTAATTGTGCATGTTGAAATGAAGTAAATGCAAATCAATACAATTCAATTGAATGTCAAATACAATTGTTTACATATTCATATATGCACAAAATTGTAACATAATTTGCCAATGGCTTCTTCAAAGAGTAGTAATAGTATTGCGTTAAAGGGATGATATTTTTTTCTTTTAAACTAAAACAGACCGAAGATATGCAATCGCCCGATCGCAACAAATAAAATATCAAAAATTTCCCTGTGTTATTGGGACATCCCTTAGTCACTCTTCACCCTTTTCCACACCGACACCTCCTCCCTTTTTTCGTCCAAATCGCTTGCCCCCCCCCCCCCCCCCCGTCCTCCCCCCTCACAAAGTATGCCACGGACGCCACTGCCTTGCACTTATTTGGAGACAGATATGACCTCCAGTCAATAATTAAAAATCCAATCCCTTCAATCGTAAATATCTATTTAACGAAAGATAAATCCTAAAAAACGAAGCCTGTCCTATGCTTTTATTATCAATACGAATACAACAATGTATTGGAAAACTGAAAGAGATCCAAGTTGGTAGTGAGGATTTGGGCAATCTTACAAGATCTCTTAAAGCATTGGCGTAGCGACGGGGGTGGGGGGGGGGGAACGTGCTCCCCCCCCCCCCAATAATTTGGACAAAACAATAGAAAACATAAGGGGACATTTTTTTGAAAAAGCAAAGAAATACATACGGTGTGCCCCCCTCAATAATTGTCGTGCCCCCCCCCCCCCCCCCAATCAGGCCGACCACGTTACGCCACTGTCTTACAGTGCAGATACATTGAAAAAAGAACGTTTGTTGAAGTATACTTCTATAGCTAAAATCATGTAGAATATGAATATATTACTTTATAAGCACTCACTCGTCAGAAAAAATACTATCACGCAATATATTGAACACCGTTTCAACTATCCAATCAAGCGACTTGGTGGAGACCGTAAACATGTTTTTCTGGTGACGTCACGCCGGGGGTAATTTTAAAGACAATTTTCTTGGCATTTTGGTGATTGAAACTTATTGTATCAACAGTTCAATAATTTATATTCGTTGTTTAGTTATCATTTTGTTGCTTTCTTTGTTTAGTTAGTTTGTTGAAAATGGGTTAATCAATTATCTAGTCTGACCACTCTGACGAAGCAAAGTCATGACTCCTCGGCGGCTCGGCCTGTACATTACTGTACGCGCTTCCCGTGGGTATGGCAGATGCACTGCAATACAGTAGCACTCACTGCTGCGACGCATCGTTTCACCACGTGAGTTGGACCCTTTGCATTATCATAGTAAGAATTGTAGTCGATCGGGTGCCCGGGAACCAATGAAGATTATTTGAAAATCAAGAAAATCACAAGAAAAGCAATCAGGAGCGTAGGCAACGGGGGGGGGGGGGGGGGGGTATGCACCCCCACCTCACAAGATGGGGGATAACATGTACAATCATTCCCCCCCCCCCCCCCCCCCCCTCAGGTTTTAGGGAAGGATATATAGTTTTGTGTGTATCTGTATACGAGTGTGAAAGAAAATAAATACCATGAGCTAAGACTTGTTAATTCTAACGTTAAAAAAGTTATTTTTACATCCCCATTCAATTTTTGCTGCGCGCTTCGCGCTTAAACAGATTATTTCAGTTCGTTGTGTAATTTGCGAATGGTCTAGGGTCAGTATTTTTCTGCACCGGGCCACGCAGTTCCAGTGTAGGCTGGCATTGCTCTGGCTGCTTGTGTGACGTGCACCAACTTGCACCATTTCTAGTATATAAATGCAAACTCTGCTCCGTGGGAGGGGGATACCCCTTCCCAAACCCTCTCTATTTATCTCTGCCCCAGCGCTCGGTAGCTTCGCCCCCTCGGGACTCATTTTTGGCTATAGGCTATGTTGTTGGATCATACATAATGTGGCATATGATTTATGTTGGAACTGTGTATGCCATAGTGTGTGTTGGGGTGCAGTGTGTCAATTATTTGTTTTCTTCGTTGAAATATATTTAAAATTTCTGGTCGATAAAATCCTAACACGCTTTCCCAGATATCCACTCGGCAAAAAAAGAAAAAGAAAGTAAGCACATTTTCAAGTTCATATTTTTCATATAAGATTTTATAAAAAACAAATAAATGTTATATCAAATTAAAGGATATTTAATTGCTTTTCGACCTGGTAAGTGAATACACATTAACACTTTACGCATGAACGAACACATTCATTTGTCTGTTCCAAGGTGCAAAAGTAAAAATTGCAAAATTGCAAAAAAAATATTTAAAAAGTCATATTGCAGAGAAAAGTTAAACAAAACACGATAAAGGTTTGCATGATTCATCGCACTTGAAAAGAAAATTATTAAAAAGAGTAATCTTTGTTTAGAGTCAGTTCCTCCAGCTTACAGGTGCCCAATGGCTCACCCACGGTGGAAAGGACAGGCATCTTGATCTTGCATTACATTTATTCAGCCTTCGATTTTACAGTACATTTTGGACATGTAATCACCCTTGTGGCTACATTAACTCTTTTACCATATAATTCTGATTTACCAGAAGGTTCTTCAAAGATAAAGCCATTGTGTAAGTATGATCTTTTGTTTCCATTTTCTTTTGTGGAAGGGCACTTACACATCAATGGCAGACTGTCCATGTTTGCAATTTTAACTTTAGAAGAGAATACAAAATGTGTTCACTCATGCGTAAAGTTTTAATTTGTGTTCACCTGGCAGGTTGAAAAACAAATACATTTTCTTAAATTTGATATGTAATTTATTGATTTTTATCAAAGTTTTATATGAAGATTCTGGACTTGAAAAGTGTTGACTTTCTTTTTTTGCTGAGTGTATATATACTCTTATCTGAATATCTGAGAATGCTCAGGATTTTCTACTGATTTTGAAGTCATATTGGCACTAAAATGTAAGATTTATGTTGACACTACGACACTAGGGATTCCCAGGACAATTTTGACAATGAGGACATGATTATTACTCGTGAGGGAATGCCAGCATATATCACGATTTACATGATATTTTTCGGAACGTACACCCCCCGGATCGCAGTTGGCGGGAAACCTGGTGTATTCATCGCCCGTATACTCGCCCATTGATTTCCGTCAAGGTGACTAGACACTGAATAACTCGGTGAGTTTTATGATATTGAACTCGAGTGTAATATGCTGACTATTTTTTAACAATAAACACACATAAATCAACAAATGGCGACCTCGATGGAGACCCGCAACAAAAATATTTAAAAAAAGACTCAAGCAAATGACGCTCAGTCTCGGAGAAATCATTCACTATACAAATTTTTTAGAGAGTGAGCAGTTTTCTCAATTAATCAAAGATGCAGTCAGATCTACAATGAAAGAAGGGTCTTCGACACTGAAAAGTATACTATGAATGACAATCAGGAAGGAAAAGAAGACGACAAGGATTAGTTGTTTGCTATGTTTAATTTGTGCTGGATATTGCATGGATTAATTCGACTCGTCGCCAATAATTACACGGCCTATAAACCCCTAGACTAGAATCTAGTCTCTCCCTCGCATGCTGAAGTCGGCGAGAGATATATGCACAACGAGACTGGTCTCTACACAACATAAGGCGAATCTCGACTGGCAGCGATCAATGTGTTAGCGGGCGCTTTCGAGGGTCTAGGAATATTGGACTAATAAACATACAGGCTGGGAATAACGACTTTCCTTTGTAGACTAGGGCCCCGTTGCAGAAAGAGATACAATCGATTGAAGTCCACGTATTAATCGTAAGTCGAAAATTTACGACGTTCCAACCAACAGGATTTGCGCATCTAGAACACGTGATCCTGACATACGATTAATTGCACTTACAATCGATTGTATCTCATTCTGTGATTGATTTTTTACCAATTTATACGAATTCAGACAAGACAGCAACACAAAGAATAACATACACAACGAGATATAAATTATTGATCAATGAGTTTAAAAAGGGGTAGTACACTTTTGGTAGAACTGAACGTTAGTAACCGAAACCTGCACAGTCACATTACAAACGAATAATTAATATTAATAATAATAATGTTTTACGCTTTATATAATCGCCTAATATGATTTGATAATCCATCTCTAAGGCCTTTACATTATTATAGTTATAACTCCACCATGCATGCTCAAAAGGTATACAAAATTACCAAAACGACTAAAGATAAAGCCTGTTATCATTCGAACAGAGCCATAACAAACAAGAGGGTGCTCTCTAAAAAGGCATTGGTTTCAACCTATTTTTCCATTACAAAATAATGCATGTGACCGTTTTGTTGAAATAATGATTACATGAGAGAGCATGAACAAGCTTTATTTTAAACCGCTTTTGAAAGCTTTTTGAAAAAGGTAAGCATTGTATTTTTTTTTATAAAAAAAAAATCATCGAATAAATGTGGGGCCCAGATTTATGAGATCGGATATATTATTGCTATTTCCAGCCATTTCTGACCGATTTCGACCAAATAAAATTGTTATGCCATTAAAATGGCATGTTTCTTATCAAATTTGTACACTCAGTTTTTGTATAACCTCAACAAAATTCTTGTTGTTTACGGTCTCCGCCAAGTCGCTTGGACTCGGGTTTCGAAATGGGTTCAATATTTGCTGTTTTTTTTTGCGTGTCCGACTACTACCCCCTGGACAACCTCCCCCCGGAACGATTACCCCCGGAAAACTACCCCCCCCTAGGACAATTACTCCCCGGACAACTACCAAACCGGACAATTAGCACATAGGACAATTACCCCCCACGACAATTACCCCCAAGACAACTACCCCCCAGACAATTACCCCCCCCGGGCGATTACCCCCCCAGACAATTACCCCCAGGACAACTACCCCCTCTGGATAATTACCCCCCGGAATATTACCCCCTAAGACAACTACCCACGGATAGTTACCCCCCGGACGATTATCCCCCAGACAATCACCCCCGGTGATATTTTGCTAGCACTTGAATATTAACAAAATGAACAAAATATATGAATGGTGTAGTATCTAAGCCAAAACATATTTTCTTTCCAAATGATGTACAAATTACCGAGACGCAAACAACATTTGATATATTATGTTATAAGCCTAAAAGGTAAACATGAATCATTAAATTCTTGTTTTATTATCATATTTTTAACCCTTAAATGTTACCCTTTTTTCTACGTCAGATTGAAACGACACAACTTATATACATATACTTTGGAATATAAGGCGTCATATCGACGCTTTCTTTTCATGAAAACACTTAATTTATCTTAGTTTATGCGATTTGAAATGTTGTTGTTCCTACCTCATTACTTTATCATAGAAATCCAAGTCATGCATATTTGTTTATGGGAAGCCTTGTTGATGCTCTGCGATCCACTGAGCGGATTTCCTACGATTTCGGATTGGGATATTTGTATGTTGTTTCGTATTAACCAGGAGAGAAATAAATACACGTCTACTCCAATCTCAATTCTGAGTTTAACCTGTAACTGTACTTTAGGCCACCATGGCGGTTTAATAATAACTAGTTCCTGATAACCGCGCGAACGTGTGGTATGCGCTTGCGGTTACCGTTACCTGGGACGTGTGAAACTGGGAATGGAACATGATAACATTAATTTGATTTTGCAAACACAATAGATATCGTACGATGTCTGCAGTATATTCCTGTAGCGTTTGGTGCGTACCCCCCCCCCCCCCCCGCCCCATTCAGAAAGGGTACGTCCATTTTTATCGTTCTCAGGTCTCGGGCACCGATCGGTCCATTTGACATTTGACAAAACGAAATCAGTGGTCTAAATCAGCGATGCCCCCCCCCCCCCCCCCCCCCACTTACACGACTCAACCATGGGTCTTGGTCCCGTTTTTGCAAATACACACCCCAAGGGTCCAAACCCACCCCCTTGAAAAATCAAGGCTACCGGCCTGAGCGGTCACATAGTTTGTCTTGGGGGGGGGGGGGGGGGGAGGGGGGGGGGGTGATCGTCCGGGGGTAATTATTTGGGGGGTAGTTGTTCGGGAGTTATTGTCTGGGGGGTAATCGTCCGGGGGGTAAATGTCCGGGGGGTAGTTGTCTTTGGGGGTAGTTGTCCGGGGGGTAGTTGTCTTAGGGGGTAGTTTTCCGGGGGTAGTTGTCTTGGGGGTAGTTGTATTGGGGGCAATTGTCTTGGGGGTAATTGTCTTGGGGGTAGTTGTCTTGGGGGGTCTAAACACATCTTAGCTATTACCACCAGAGCGGGACAGAAGCTTGGTGCCCTGAGAAAAGTGGCTAACAAACTTGATTGTAAAGGATGAGCCACAGTCTACAAAGCACAGGTTCGTAGCGTCATGGCATATGCATCCCTCTGCTGGACAAATGCTTCCCCATCAACTCTTAGCTTGCTTGACAACATCCAAAAGATGGCACTTAAGATCATAGGAGTTGATGAGACCACTGCTCGCACCCAACTCTCAATCCCCAGCTTAGCACATAGACGCCAGGTAGGTGCCCAGGTCGAAAAAACAGTTGAAACCAGTTAAAACCAGTTGGAAAATCAACTGGCTTTAACTGGTTTTAACTGGGATCACAAGGTACCAGTTAAAACCAGTTAAAGCCAGTTAAGGCCAGTTGATAGCCTTAAAATACCAGTTAAAACCAGTAGAAATACCAGTTGAAACCACTTGAAAATTACCAGTCGAACCCAGTTTGTCTTATTGGTACCCGTGTACCGGTTTATTCCAGTAAAACCTAGTTGTCATTACTGGAATACCATATGCCATGCAAGTTTAATACCAGTTAAAACCAGTAAGAAGACCAGTTGAAACCACTTCAAAATTACCAGTTCAAACCAGTTAGTCTAATTGGAACTTGTGTACTAGTTTATTCCAGTAAAACCTAGTTGTCATTACTGGAATACGATATTTCATACAAGTTTAATACCAGTTAAAACCATTAAGAAGACCAGTTGAAGCCAACTATAGGTGTGGTGTTCTTACTGGTTTTAAGTGGTATTAAACTTGCATGAAATATCGTATTCCAGTAATGACAACTAGGTTTTACTGGAATAAACTAGTACACAAGTTCCAATAAGACTAACTGGTTTCAACTGGTAATTTCGAAGTGGTTTCAACTGGTCTTCTTAATGGTTTTAACTGGTATTAAACTTGCATGACATATGGTATTCCAGTAATGACAACTAGGCGTACCAGTTAGTCGAATTGGAACTTGTGTACTAGTTTATTCCAGTAGTACCTAGTTGTCATTACTGGAATATCATGTAACCATGCATGGACCCTACTGCCATGGGATCGTGGATAAGCTAAATGTAGCATCCTTTATTCTGTGTGATTGTGTTTGGTGCTTCAAAAATATATCATTCATATAAAATATCCTATTAAAAAAATGGTGTCAGCAACTGGTACACTTAGTTACATCATGAAAGTAGGGTCCATGATATAACTAAGTGTATCAGTTGCTGACACCAGTTTTTTTAATATGATATTTGATATGAATTATATATTTTTGAAGCACCAAGCTAATAACACATAATAAAGGATGCTACATTCAACTTGTCCATGATTACCCATGGAAAACGAACATTCCTCCAACCACTTTTGATGTAGGACTAATAATTTATCGACTACCTGATGCACAATGTGTACTGGTATACATGTATAGCATTATGCCTATGCGCATGCATTTGCAAGGGTTCTGAATAACAGCTGTGCAAACAAACAGGGTCCACTGACCACTGCACTGACTTCCTTATATGGGAGTCCTTTGAAGTGGAAAAAAAAAAAAAAAAAAAAAAACTATTATAACATGTATTATGTCTATGCACTAACATGCACAAAATAAACCCACGAAATGTTTGCATTAATTTGTTAAGGAATAAGTATATTAATATGAAGAAGAAGAAGAAAAAAGAAAAACAAAGTATATCGCGATATTTCATTAGTAGCGTTAAAAAGTGTTTCTTTAATTTATATAATTGTTTTACTTTTGTATAGTTACATTATTATGATAATAAGAGGCCCACTTCCACATATGTGGCGGGAGTCCCGATGTGAGAGGTGGGCTCTGTTATTGAGATAAGAAAAATGTTAATATTTTTGTATATAAATGTATAAAGATATTTGATCTCGTTTGGTCGTTTCATTATTATACTATTAAGAGGCCCACTTCCACATTATGTGGCGGGAGTCCCGATGTGAGAGGTGGGCTTAGGTTATTGAGAAAAGGAAAATGTTTATATTGTTGAATATAAAAAGTATTAGTTAAGGCAGGAGGAAAAAAAAGAAAGAAATATCGCGATACTTTAAGTGGTGCCATATAAATAAATTGTTGATGAATTATAAAATGTTATAATATATATATATATATATATATATATATATTTTTTTTTTATATATGAAGAATGAATGAATTGAAAAGCAATTGGCAACAATAGTCATACTGACTGATTGCCACCAAACTAAACAACAACAAACCTTATCAGTTCCCGCCCATCCGTCCGCGCTCTGTGTGTGTGTGTGTGTGTGCAACCATGCATACCAGCATACCATGCATGCACAGTGCACGTGCAGTGCACTCTATATACACTGCATTGCAAACGTACAGGCATAGATACAACTGTACGACCAAAGGGACTACCACACACAAAGTACTAGCGGCCATTGCATGTTGCACTGCTAAACCAAGAAACACTGTCTTTTATACTAGCTCTCTTCTTTAGAAGACATGTAGTAATTGTACATAATCGTGCTCTAGCTATATATATTATATGGATGTTATTTAACTGTTGCTCCTTGTCTTGTTTAGCACTGATCATTTAATTCTAGTACAACACTTCCAAGCATTACTTGTTGTGGTCTTCAATGCGCATGATATATGCATCACTTTCACAGTACTTCAGGCCAAGGAGATTGTTTCTTTATAGCATCTTCGCCATTATGTTCGCTGCTACAACGTGCTCGCTGATCATGGATAATGGATGGATCAACATATTATCAGCCAGCAATATAGCTCTTGCTTTCTCGCGTCTTTTTGGAATTCAAACTAATTTGACTCTTTAAAACACCCGACAGGAGTAAATCGATTTGACAGCATGCAGTCTGATTTATTAAACACTGTTTGAAATTATATCATAATATTAATAAGGCAATTGTTTGATCTTCTTGTCCATCATCCCTTTGTAAACGAATGCCCACACTTATGTCTTTTTTGTTGACAATACCAATAACTATTTAAAAAATAGTGTTATTAACAAACAAACATAAGTGTGGACATTCTTTTACAAAGGGATGATGGACACGATGATCAGACAAGCCTTATTAATATTATGATGAAATTTCAAACAGTGTTAAATAAATCAGACTGCATGCTGTCAAACTGATGTACTCCTGTCGGGTGTTTTAAAGAGCCAAATTAGTTAAATAGACTGTTATAATCTATTTTAAAGAGATGTGAATTACCTTGAATGAAATGAGTAAATTGAAACACATACATGCAACAACAAACGAACAACAGTCCTACATACTTAATTCCCATAATATTCACAATTGCGACACCGGTAAATCTACTGGGTTTTTTTTATCACGTTTTACTGTGTTCCTGCAGGTTTCTTGCTGGTTTTCAACTGGTCATTACTGGGTTCTGCTGGTCTCTTCTGGTTCTTACTGGATTCTTACTGGGCGTATTCTGGTCAGTCTTACTGGTTTGAGTGGATTCTAACTGGTATCTATTACTTGTTGCTTACTGGTCAGTCGTACTGGTTCTTACTGGATTCTTACTGGTTATTACTGGATTCTTACTGGTTCTTACTGGATTCTTACTGGTATATATAACTGGTTTCTTACTGGGCTCTTACTGGTCAGTCTTACGGTCAGTCTTACTGGTTCTTACTGGATTCTTACTGGTTATTACTGGATTCTTACTGGTTCTTACTGGATTCTTACTGGTTCTTACTGGATTCGTACTGGTATCTATCACTGGTTTCTTACTGGGCTCTTATTGGTCAATCTTACTGGTTTCTTATTGGTTCTTACTGGATTCTTACTGGTATATATTACTGGTTTCTTACTGGTCAGTCTTACTGGTCAGTCTTACTGGTTCTTACTGGATTCTTACTGGTTCTGACTGGCTTCTTACTGGTTCGTACTGGATTCTTACTGGTTCTTACTGGATTCGTACTGGTATCTATTACTGGATTCTTACTGGGCTCTTATTGGTCAATCTTACTGGTTTCTTATTGGTTCTTACTGGATTCTTACTGGTATCTATTACTGGTTTCTTACTGGGCTCTTACTGGTCAATCTTACTGGTTTCTTACTGGTTCTTACTGGATTGTACTGGTATATATTACTGGATTCTTTACTGGTTCCAGTTGATTCCAGTGTACCAATTTCCATATTGAAACCAGTTGGCCAACTGGTATATCAACTGGTACCAGTTCCAACTGGTACCAGTTGGCAACTGGTTTCCAACTGTTTTTTCGACCTGGGTGCAGTGTCAGTGCTTTACAAAATGCACTCTCAACACTGCCCAAAAGACCTGGGAGACATGCTCCCTCCATCCTTGGAAAGACGGCGAATGACCCGGCTTAGTGCATCCATGCCGGACCATGCTCTTGCACTCCCAGATGCCAAAACCTCATCCTTGGACAGGAGCTTCATTCACTCGGCAGTGCGGATCTGGAATAGTCTCCCTGACTCAGTTGTTCGAAATATCTCAATTACTGGTCTCCAAACCTTCAAAAGCCGCGTGCATGTTCACCTCCTTTCTAATTTATAATTATTATTTGTTTAGGGGTCCTGTTCACCCCAAAATATGATTTGTTTTTTTTTATTTTGTTTTAATTAGATAATATTTTCTTTGGTATTTGAGTTGCAGTGAACCATTGATTGGCCCTCGGGAGCTCCTTTCAAACTCTGGTGGGCTATTGTTCACATTTGCACTTTATATACAAAAAAAAGAAAGAAAAAAAATTCATTTCTTGATATCGAGAATTACCATTGCTTTACAACAGAAAATCATTTCTTGATATCAAGAATTCATTTCTTGATATCAAGAATTCATTTATTGATATCAAGAAATCATGATATCAAGAATTCATTTCTTGATATCAAGAATTCGAATTCTTGATATCAAGAATTCAAATTCTTGATATCATGAAATAATGTTCTGTTGTTAACCAATGGTAAATCTTGATATCAAGAATTCAATTCTTGATATCAAGAATTCGATTTCGATTTCTTGATATCATTCGATTTCTTGATATCAAAAATTCATTTCTTGATATGAAGAGCTTAATTCCAAAAGGCGCTAAATCCACTTTTTCAACTTTGGAGAAAACTGGTTTCTTTGTCCAATTTTGTACACATGCCAATATGAATATGAAAATGGAACGTTCCATATTTTGATTTTGATTGTGAAATTTGTCAAAATTTGAAAAATTTTGGATTTCTAGATAGCGACGTAGCTTATTAATATACTAATATCGTTAACTCAATTTGTATGGAACGTGGAGTTAGCGCCTTTTGGAACTAAGCTCAAGAATTCGAATTCTTGATATCAAGAAATCAATTCTTGATATCAAGAATACATTTGGATATCGAGCTCAAAAGTATTGCATAAATTCACAGTTGAATTCGAACGCAAGAGTAGTGCAGGTATTCATTCTGATTTCGAACGCGTGAATTCCAAGCTATTGTATTTCCTGATATTGCGTGGAAATGGGGTTAAGGCATGACCCAGAAAAAGTCACACTGAAAGGATCGCGTGCACAATAAAATGGGGCTGACTCACCAATCCTCACGGCAAACTGGTGCGATCTAGCCCAATGCCCAGTGTGCGAGGTCACTTTCAACTCGGGCTAGTTCACAAGCTTTCACAAGCACTTTGGATTATTTTCCTTGAGATGCAATATTGCACCTTCAAGGTGCAAAACGGTGAAGGATCAACTCTGCAGCTTACCGAAAGGTAAAGTGTTGCACTTCTGAAAAAGGGGGGGGGGGGGGGGGTTAAACCCCCTAAACCCCCCCTCCCCCCGTAGATCCGCGCCTGATCTGTGTAGCTTTCCTCCTGCACTGTTCGAGAACAAGTTCACACCACGACTGGAGAACAAGTTCACACCACGACTGGCAAACAAAGCTCAATTGGCTGATACACTTTGGAGACGTTTCATGCCTCCAGGAGCATCTGTACATTCAAAACATCTTAGATAGCGGAGCATTACTGCAGTCTGCACAGAATCATCTGGAACAATGGTCCATCATATGATGACATATGCAAGCAGTATCATGATATGTCTCGTATGTGGAGAAACACTATGATAAGCCAACTGTGGTGCTTCAGGAGATTCCTAGGAGCTGCAGCTTTGTCTGAAGGTATCGGACTAAATTCTCCATCTCGCTCACTCCAACCCCAGGCCAATGGCTGGATTTAATTTCCCTTCCATTTCTGCATTGACACGAATACATGGTGGCTATGAAAAGATGCAGCTGTATAAGTAGGTTGCACTTTAGGTGGACGGAGACGGAGAGATAAAGGCTTATATAGGATATATGGCGGCCATTTTGAATAAATTATTTACAACTTTATGCAAATTAGGTATGATGGGTTGCCTGAATGTTGCTAATTAGGTTACAATTGTGTTCCTTGACCTTGAAAACATGGGTGTAGACACCAGAATTTACTTTCTAAGTGCTTCATATCCAGAGATATGGCCTAGAAAAGGCTGTATGGCGGCCATTTTGAATTTATGCAAATTAGACCCTTATCCACCACTCCAATTATTGTCAACTTTTAGTATGTTGTTTTGGTGGCTATTGTACAACAAATACCAGTGGAATCGTTTCTGTTGCAATTAGTGGTGGGTTGACCCCATTTTTTTCATATTTTGACTGGACTAGTAATGTATAAGACACTAACTATGATAGACAAACTTTGAAAGTTCGAGAACAATCGGTCCAGAAACATGAAATCTATGCGTCCTTCAAAATATGAATTTATTTGTGTGACATGTAGGCCTATGAGTGGGTCGAATAGGCAACGGACTTTGGCAAGCTAGGTTGTGGACTACTCCCCATACATAGTGTGCCCAACATTAAATTGTGTTAATTTAACGTTCTCACAAAGATATATTTACACTTCGTTTGAGTTCAATATATGCTTTGTTAATCAATTTATACACAACATATCATGAGCATGGGGAATAGAAAATTGTGCCAGTGAAGAAAATTCCACAAATTTCTGTCCAAGACATACTTATGAAGAATAGTCCACAAACTTATCAGAGTGCGTTGTCAATTTGAGTTCCCATTATAATTAAATTGATATCTTCAACGAGCCAGTTGTCTTGTTTCTTGCGCAATTATGTTATAATGCCCCTGTGACACTTCTCCGCATTTTGGATCCGCATGGTTTCCGCACTATGCCGGAACCATGTGTGAAGGATGCGTGACAAAGTGCTGAAACCATGCGGGAGAATGCGGGAATGCGGAACGACATTTTCAAAATTTTCAAAATGTGCTCCTGACTAGTTTACGACAAAATTTGTCGGGAGCAGTGCAGAAACATTGGCAAAACTATGCGGAAACTAGCCGTGACAATGCGGATCATCGGCATTGTGGCCCGCATGGTTCACGACAAGATTCCGCATAGTCTGCGCATCGGCAGCGCGTACTTTCCGCACAGTTTCTGCATGATTTCCGCATGGTTTATTTACGCATAGTCTACACACTCGGAATACTTGATCAAGAAACAAAGGCATTATTATGTTTTTACCAAGTATTAATGAAAACAAAATTCACGGATAGCACAGTTCTGATTTTTTGGGGAATTTTATGAAATAATTTCTTTGTATTAAACAACATTAAACAACAGTAATTGCAACTTATGTATTATATTTCGGGGAAAAACAAACATTTTGATAACAGAAAAAAACTTGTTTGTTCAAAACTAGATCAGAGACAGCGGAAACAGTTTTTAATAAATGCGATTAATTATAATAAATGTTTATCCCCAACTTTTATTTCAAAATTGATACAATATTTATAAATCATACGCGTTTATTTGAAAATAAACCAAGTTTCTTTTAAATCTGATTTATTTTTGATTATCTTTTTTGTTCGGGTTGTACTGTTATGCTACAGTCACATTTACGCTACGGCGAGCGTACGGCGGTCGTACGCCCCCGAAATCGAGAGAAACATGCGGCGACCGCAGAAAACCTGCGGTGGCCGCAGGGTTCCCGTACGACGTATCCATATAGTTTACATACCACAGGGTTCGGCGTGGAATTTTAGCACGGAGATTTAACTTTTTTAATTTCTACGTTCGCCGTAGAAATGAGACACACCGTAGACACAACGTCAGGCGTACGATGGCCTTGCGTGCGCCATATGCTGCCCTACACTGTAAATTACAAGGATTTAAAATTAAATCTATTAGATTTACTTTTAAATCTTTCTTCGGCTGTGGTTAGGGACCAGCCGATCATGATTTAAAATAAATCTTTTGTTGGATTTAAAAAATATAAATCCAGATAGATTAAAAATGAAGCCCTTTTGGATTTGTTTTATGTTAATCTCATTAGGCCCCAGGCGAGTTCATGGCATCCTAATGAATTATTAATAATCAGTGATGCAGGCCACAATTTTCAGTTTTTAGTTTACTGTGCATGATACATTTACTAAAAAAAGCGCTACTCACCAATTATCATGGCAAAAGAAAAAATAGAAGACTAAGAGGGGATTCGAACCCGTGACACCGAGCGTGAAGGTCCACAGCGTGACCACTACGCTACGTAAATCGATGATGGAAAGAGTGGTCTCATTGTAATCATATCCTTAACTCTAACCAAAACCGTAATCCTAGTTATGAATATTCATGAGTATAAAACTAAGAAAACTGAGCTTCAGAATACCGCAGTAGGTCACGTGTGAAATATCTCTGTTCTCATTCGTCAAATCTCCGATAACCTGGCGTTATTTTCCAATCCTTTGATGGATTGAAAATCACACCTTGGCCTTCGATTAACAATTGCTTTCGCGCGACTTTTTAAGTCTCCATAGATTTACAAATAATCTAAGTGTATTTATATTTGTTTTAATCCAAGCTACGATTTAGATTTTAAATCCCTGTAATTTAGAGTGTACTCGTTCAAACTCGTTTTTGGTATAATCTTTATTTAAAAAGACACTATATCCAATGGATATAATAATTTTGTTACTCTATTTTAGTAATTGCCCCGTTCCGTTTGTTTTGGGGCCACCCTTATGTGCTATTCCGATTATCCGCGGCACATGTGGCTACCAGTAGCGGAAGCGTCAGTCTGGCCGCACGTATTCCTTACGGTCTTCCTGCGGTCGCCTTGCGGGCTCCTTGCGTCTGCCTTGGTATTTGTCAAAAACATATGGCCACCGCGGGGACGCCCCAAGGCGACCGTGCGTGATCACTTCTAAGGCCGTACGGCAGCCGCAGATTTTCTGTCTCCACAAATTAAAAATACGCCGTACGGCCGCCGTGTCAAATGTAACTGAGCCATTATGGTACAGTCATATTTGCTCTACGGCAGGCGTACGGCGGCCGTTCGCCCTCAAAATAGAAAGAAACTTGCAGCGGCCGCAGAAAATCTGCGGTGGCCGCAGGGTCCCCATACGGCGTATCCGTATAATTTTACAGGCCGCAGAGGTCGCCGTGGAATTATAGCGCGGAGTTATAACTTTTTGTATAACTCTTCCAGACCCCCAACAAATTGCGTCGACC
>JBAMJV010006582.1:0-74159 GCA_037951105.1 Echinarachnius parma
GGCGGGCGGCCGGACGACCGCGGGCTACAAATTTTGCGGCAGAGGGCTGATGAAAGTGAGGCTGCTACGTCATGCGCAATGCATCCTGGGACAGATTCTACTGGAGGCTGCTCGCGGCCGATTCGAACAAGAAGAATTACCTTATTTTTTCGAAAACTGATTGTGAATGATTCTGATGGTCTTTTCTCATCGGGAAAAAGGTTATAGATTCCTAAAATATTGTACTTTCCCCTGTAAAACTGCTGAAAATCGTCCGGACGTCCCCTTTAATAGTGTGTCCTCTAACAAAAGAGTGCAAGTATCGTCCGGACGAATTAACGTTATCACAATAAACTAGATGGGTTTCACAGGGGACGGACTAAGTGCATTTTCTAACAAAAGAGGGTGGGCATCGTCGCGACGAATCAACATCATCACAATAAACTATAATTGGCTTCTCGGGGAAGGGATTAGTGCGTCTTGTATCGTCGGGACGAATTAGAACTATAACAATGAAATAACTCGGCTTTCGAAGGGATAATAAAAGTGCGTTTTTTAACAAAAGATAAGTATTTAACGATCGTTCCGACGCGTCGGAGCGACCGGTAACTTACAATACAATCACAGACAAAAGATCAGACTTATAATGAGCAAGGTCTGAATTTTAATGAGCTTCTTATACAATATTTGGGAATCGTCCAGACGAATGAAAAAATTATTTTGTGCTACATCGGTCGCTCTTCGCCGATCATATTAACAGTATTTTGACGTCTTGCCTTATTATCGTGCATCATGTAAATTCATCGCACTCTCGGGCTATGTTAGCTGTACTTTTCGCACTCGGCTAGCGCCTCGTGCGCCGCACAGCTAACATAGCCCTCGCGTGCAATGCATTTACACAATGCACTCTAGACCGTGTATTATTTGTAAAACATACACATGTATACACTCGAAAACAAACTCACACGCACACAACATACGCACACAGTCACTTACAAACGCACATACATTTGCAGACGCACAAAAGCACATTTACAGCAAATTGCATTAAATTCTTTTTCAAGACATACATTTTTTTTTTAAGTGTGCTCATACATACGGTATCTTATCACATATACCATCTCCATGACACAGACAGGCATATAAGGCTATACCATGCGACGAATTTTAATAGAGTTTTAATGAAATTGGTTGCCAATTGACGAAATTGCTTTCGCTTTTGATTTGCAATTGACGAAAATGTGTGACTAATGATTAAATTGTGTGATCTTTGTGTGAATTTGATTCCGCTCTGGTGGTTCCTCTGGACGATTTTGAATGAAGAATTAATGAAATAGAATGACAAAAATGTAAAAATGAATGGGAAAACCTATCAGATGTCTTGGATGTATGTTTTAATGTACATACGATATTGTTTTTATTGTTAATACACTTCAAACTGTAAACATGGGACATATTATGGCCCCACAAGGGTACACCCACCTAGAATCCAATTAATTAAACCATATGGGGCCCATTCGGGTGCCCAGATAATGAAAGCATATGGGCAGCCCATATGTGTCCGCCTCTAACACTTTCGGTTAATTGTCGGAAATATCAAAATTGAGATTTTTACAGTTTTGAATTCTTTAAGATTTCAGCTTTAAAATGATGTAAAACTTGATACATATAAGTTTGTTGAAATCCAGAAAATGCAATTTGATAACGTGGACCAGAGCCTCGCTATTTGTTAAACAACAGAGAAAATAGTTTCTACAGTTTTGCATCATACAGTAAAGCATTCTCACGCATCGAGCAAAATTATTATTCATGGTACAGTGTATACAAAATTCGAATCAGGACCTGCAATTTTCAGAGAATGTAGATGAAATATGTAAGTATCAAATCCCATAAAGTTGAAATTTTCACCCAGTGACAATTTTGTATGATTTTGAGGCTCTATGTACTCAAGATCCACAGCGACTTATGACCGAAAGTGTGGTGCTTGGGCTCATATGCTGGTTCCATAATCGATCCCCACGCTATCCCCATTGCTATCGGGGAATTCATGATCGATTATGAACAATTGTAAGTTAATGTACAATGTGACATTTCTTTCTTTCTTTTTATAATTAATTATTTTGATATCATTATTTTCATGTCCTTGTTCTTGAATATAATTCATAAAAATGTAAATAACACCTGTGTCACAAGGAATTTAGGTGTTTATTTATTAAGAATTAATTGGGACACCGTCGATAGATGGCGCCGTGATTATAAAGAGTTGGCGGGGGAAAACGCATGTGACCCGGGGCGCGGTTTTGGAGAATCATTGTTAATAGTTGGAGAGAGAGAAAATCGGGGAGATACGATTTTGAGTTGGCACGGAGAGCAGGCGTCTGGTTTACGAGTAAAAATTATTATTTTGCCTGGTATTGAAAATGCAGTTGGAATATTTTAATGGAGTTTAAATGAGAGTGAGGTCTAGTATTTTATTAAATAAATATTCAGCATTTTAAGGCGATAACCGACAGAGAGATCCTCGTTGGCACCTTCCTCGCCCTTACCCGGACACATGATATACTGTACCGTATCCGGGAGGTCTATTTTCCGGCTATCCAACGGGGTGGTAACTCAGCAGTGGTGTTGGCATACGTCAGAGCACGTGTGATCGATTAGGATCGGCCACCATCATACACATCACGCGATCGATTGTCAGCAAATCAGCGCACGGTAGCAACGTCAGGAGCCACGTCTGGGACGTGGCGGCAAACTACCTCATCATTATCTCATCAGTCAGCATATCAACCTTCGCACAATCAGCAGATCATCTGCAAAAATAGACCGCGGGACTTTTGTCAGGCTTTATACCTATATGGCCATCTACCGTAAGTATTTATTTTATTTATTATTATTTTTGTTTTATTATTTATTTATCTATTTTTGTTTTGTCCTTAGTTTTCTGGGTGCGGTTCGTTATTCCGAAGGTTCGTTATTCCGAAGGTTCGTTATTCCGAAGGTTCGTTATTCCGAACACGCAAATTTCCTATACCTGAGTGTTCGTTAATCCGAAAATGAAATAGGGTTCGTTAATCCGAACATTTGTTGCATTATTCCGAAGGTTCGTTATTCCGAAGGTTCGTTATTCCGAAGGTTCGTTATTCCGAAGGTTCGTTATTCCGAAGGTTCGTTATTCCGAAGGTTCGTTATTCCGAAGGTTCGTTATTCCGAAAGTTCGCTATTCCTAAAATAAAATCGGGTTCGTTATTCCGAAGGTTCGTTATTCCGAAGGTCCGTTATTCCGAGGGTTCGTTATTCCGAAGGTTCGCTATTCCTAAAATGAAATCGGGCTCGTTAATCCGAAAATGAATTTGGGTTTGTTATAATGCTATAATTTCATATAAAGAGATAGAATAAACTTAAATGTTTGATTGGTCTGGCCAAGGGAGGAAAAGGGGGAGGGGTATGCTTAATGCAGGCTGTCAATTAAATAAACAAAACACAAACTATAGTATTATAACAAGCCCGATTTAATTTTCGGAATAACGAACCCGATTTTAATTTCGGATCAACGAACCTTCGGAATAACGAACCTTCGGAATAACGAACCCGATTTTATTTTCGGATCAACGAACCTTCGGAATAACGAACCTTCGGAATAAAGAACCTTCGGAATAACGAACCTTCGGAATAACGAACCTTCGGAATAACGAACCTTCGGAATAACTGAACCTTCGGAATAACGAACCTTCGGAATAACTGAACCTTCGGAATAACGAACCTTCGGAATAACGGACTGTAACCAGTTTTCTTTCCTTTTTTTTTTCCTTTTCTTATTCCGCGTATAACAAGTGGGTTTTGTATGTAATTATATTATACATTACTTTTACTTAGTTATTAAATATTGCACTACACAAAAGTTTCATGGGATTTTAGTATTCCCTTTTTTGCGTATAATTTGCTTGTGACCTACAGGCCTCCACCATCTAGTCAGAACGGCCTTACAACGGCTAAATTCCTGGAGGAATTTGAACTTCTTCTGGATGAACTGAACGAGATACCTGAAAAATTGTTAATTCTTGGAGATCTAAACATACACTTTGATTGCCCTAGTCGCTATGACGTCGCACGTATCAAGAACTTGCTCAGCGCAGCAGGACTGATTCAGCATGTCACATCACCAACTCACCATATTCTTGATGTCGTCATTGCCAGGGAGGATGACAATCTACTTTGCTCTGTGCAGGTTGATCCAAGTCTCTTGTCTGACCACTACGCCATCAGTTGCAGAATTCAATCTCAAAAGGAAACTCTTCCAACGAAGCCCATTAGTTTCCGCAAGTTCCGAAACTTTGATCATCACAGTTTCTCCACTGATCTCTCCTCGAAGTTGCGAGGTGTTCGCATGACCGATGACTTGAACGGTTTTATATGTGACGCTGAAAACAACATCAATATAGCCCTCGATGAGCATGCTCCAATGTGCTCAAAGAAAACCGAAACTCACCATCGCCCCAAATGGTACAACGATGATGTCGACGCTGCAAGACGTGAAAAGAGGAGAGAGGAGAGAAAATGGCGGAAAGCCCTCAGACTAAACCCTGCAAGCGATCCGCTACCCTATGAAGAAGCTAAGTCTGCAGTAGCGTCGGCTGTTTCTAATGCTTAGCAGGACCACTATCGAGACATCTTTGAGCATTCTTCACCAAGAAACATGTTCAAAGCAGTAAATGAACTTTTAAACAAGAATACACGTGTGTTGCCCGATGCTGAATCGTCTGCGGAACTTGCCTCAGCCTTCTGTTCCTTTTTTCACCGATAAAGTGAGAAATATCCGGAAGTGCATTGATGATCTCAATGTCGATGCATCTGTTCTTGAATATGTTCCTATCGAACCAATCACCCAACTGTCATCATTCAGTATTGTTACATACAGCAACGTTGAAGATGTCATCAGCAAACTACCTGATAAAACCTGTTCCCTCGATCCTCTGCCAACGTGGCTCGTGAAGAAACACATTCATGTACTCATGCCCATCATCGTACATACTATCAATTCTTCGCTAGAAACGGGTGTGTTCCCTTCTTGTCTTGGACAAGCAACATTCACACCTGTTCTCAAGAAACAGTCATTGAACAAAGATAACCTTTGTAACTACAGGCCGATCTCCAATATTCGCTTCCTAGCGAAGGTCTTGGAGAAAGTTGTGGCTCATCAACTGCAGGAATACATTGATCGGCATCACCTTGATAATCCCAGACAGTCTGCATATAAGAAGAACCACAGCACTGAGACAGCTCTGCTGTCCCTCCAGAATGACATTTCACGTGCCCTAGACGAAAAGAAGGCTACATTCCTGTTATCCCTGGATCTATATGCAGCGTTCGATACGCTTGACCATGCCATTCTCATTGGTAGACTTCACAATCACTTTGGTTTATGCGGACAAGCCTTGGAGTGGTTTGTCTCCTATATCCAGAACAGGACATGCTCCGTTGAAATCGATGACGCAAGCTCTCCAGAGGTTAAACTGGAGTATGGGGTCCCGCAGGGGTCAGTCTTAGGGCCCCTGCTGTTCACTCTGTACCTGCAACCAATTGCTGAAATATTTCACAAACATGATGTCAACTATCACATGTATGCCGACGACATACAGCTGTATGTTACATGTGATGCAGGTTCCCAGGATTCTATCCAAGGCCCACTCTCCAAGCTGACAGATGTCATCAAAGATATTACAATCTGGATGACTCTCAACGAACTCAAACTCAACCAAGGTAAAACTGAATTCCTAATAGTGGCATCGCAAGCACATCATCGAAAGCTCACAGATGTCAAGCTGACCCTTGGTGATAATGTTCTGGAACCATCAGAGTCTCTTCGGATCCTCGGTGTCATCTTTGATAATCGCCTCCTTCATGATGCTCAGGTGGCCAACATATCTAGAACTGTAAAATTTCATCTTCGAAACCTGACATTAATCCGGAAGTATCTTGATGAAAGTTCTACCCATGCAGCAGTTCGGGCACTTGTTCTTTCAAGGTTGGACTAATGCAACAGAACATGGAACATCAACAAAGAACTTGCACACCATACAGCTCCTTCAGAACCAAGCCGCCCGTCTAATCTACAAGAAACCCAAATCTACACATACATCACCTCTCATCCAGTCCCTGCATTGGCATACGGTACCTCGACGAATTGAATATAAGAATGCTGTACTTACATATAAATGCTTATCAAAGCAAGCCCCATCTTACCTTTGTAATCTACTTCACATCCGTCAGTCTTTGTACAACTTAAGATCTACTTCTGCTGTTGTATTACATGCCCCACGTACTCATTGGATCTAAGGCTTTTGCTGTCACTGGACCTAAATGCTGGAATCGCCTCCCCGACCTAGTCCGATCAGTTAACACCCTCAGTACTTTTAAATCTCAACTAAAAACCCACCTGTATCCTAAGTAATAAGGTAATATTGAATTATGTCTTTAGAACCGTTTAGACACACATATCTACTTGGTTGCCCTCTTTTTTGAATTGTGTTAAGTAGCTGGTTGTACAATTTTTAGGGTTGTGTTTGTAATTATGTATCTGTTTATTCTTTGTTTGCTGTATTTTTGTTTTGTTTTTGCTTTTTTAAAGCGCTTTCTATCATTTTTTTTCAAAAAGCGCTATATAAATGAAGTTATTATTATTATTATTATTTGTACAACTTAAGATCTACTTCTGCTGTTGTATTACATGCCCCACGTACTCATTGGATCTAAGGCTTTTGCTGTCACTGGACCTAAATGCTGGAATCGCCTCCCCGACCTAGTCCGATCAGTTAACACCCTCAGTACTTTTAAATCTCAACTAAAAACCCACCTGTATCCTAATTAATAAGGTAATATTGAATTATGTCTTTAGAACCTTTTAGACACACATATCTACTTGGTTGCCCTCTTTTTTGAATTGTGTTAAGTAGCTGGTTGTACAATTTGTAGGGTTGTGTTTGTAATTATGTATCTGTTTATTCTTTGTTTGCTGTATTTTTGTTTTGTTTTTGCTTTTTTAAAGCGCTTTCTATCATTTTTTTGCAAAAAGCGCTATATAAATGAAGTTATTATTATTATTATTATAATAATAATAATAATAGACATTTATATAGCGCATATTGCAAAGAGCCTCTAAGCGCTTAACATATTTACATACAAATTAACACAATTAACAAAAACTAAATCTTTAGAGTATAAACATACATATATATATATAAACAAAATTAACTATCAGGAAAGGCTAACTTAAACAAATGAGTTTTTAATCTTGATTTGAAAGTATCTACATTGTGTGAAGTGCGAATGTTGAGGGGTAGATTGTTCCACAATAAAGAAGCGGCGTAAGAAAATGATCTTTCACCATAGTATTTTGAGGTAATTCGTTGTGTGCATTCCAGGAGTGACTGAGTAGATGATCGTAATGTTCGAGTAGGAGTGTAGTGGTGGATTAGATCTGTTAAATAGGTAGGAGCGAGGCCATGATAGGCTTTGAAAGTAATGAGAAGGATTATTATTATTATTATTATATGGCAATGAAATTGAATCCCCGGTGAATATTATTAGTCGCTACACGCATAGTTTTTACTTTAATTAAAGGTTTATATATGCCTAATTGATTTGTTTTATGATTCTTGATATATACATTTTATTTGATATTTATTGTTGGAAGTTTGAAATTAAATATTAAATTGTGTCATTTTATAACTTTATATACTATTCTCTAGTTGCCTTATTTTGGGTGTATATCTTAAAACCACAAATCCTTGACAATCTGTATATTGAGTTATGAATTTGATTTGAAGACGAATCATTTCATAATCAACTCTCTGCAAATATTAGCTATAAAAACCCGCATAATCTAGAATATGTATATATATATATACATATATGGGACCGATTCAATTTCATGTGAGTAGGAAAGGTAGGATGTTAGAATGAAAGGCTTGGGATAATAGGCATATGATTAGGTTAAGGACGTTGACAAGTAGAATGAAGCTCACCTCAATTCATTTTTGTGATATGGATTGACGTTCTGTTTTTTTTAAGAAGAAATTGTATTTATCACATACAGATTGTCTTTTAAAAACAGATAAGTAGTACATATCGAAAATAATTGTGCACTAAAATTACAGCAGTTCTCGAGACTCTGCTGCAAGTACTTTTCTTTTTTTTTAAAGAAGAAATTGTATTTATATCACACAGATTGTCTGTTAAAAACAGATAAGAAGTAAATTGCGAAAAGAAGTATGCAGTAAACTTACAGGACGTCTCGAGACTCTACTGCAAAGCACTTTTTTATGTATTTTTACTGAGAGTTTTTCTAACAGTGATAGCAGCCAGTTTACGCCCACCCACATTTAGGGTCCGGAATCGGCAGCGTGATTGACATAAGATTGACAATGCATTTGCTTACGTCATGACGCGTCATCTACAGAATTTTGTTCATTAGTCCGTTCATTAGATGATGTCACATTTTGGCGATTTAAAAGGGGCGTTCCCAGGACAATGAGATATTTACTAATTACCCAAAACTGATTGATTTCATGAAAAATGACTGCGAAATATTTTTTCTTCGGGAAAAATTACATAATTTATAGAGAGCCGAATTGTGATCATATGGCCATCTAGACGATTTAGTTTCTTCAAAGATATACAAAATAGGCAATAAGCATTAATGTTATTTTAGGTAAAAAATACTTGAATCATAGTTTATTACGACCAAAACAATAAAACACGTAATTCAAAAAAAGAGAATACATCAAATAGCATCAAAGCAATACGAACGAAAAACATAAATAATAACCTGGCTTTTTTAACACGTTTTTGTTCGAATATTATATCAAATGGTCTAAAGAATACATGTAGTGAACATCAATGTTGAATTATCAACAATATATGATGTATGAGCAAAATTTTAATTTTATGACATAATGTAGGATAAATGACCATTAATATTCATACGAGTAAATTTTTATACGAATTTCAATTACCATAGTATTCTATACACGTAGTGGTGATCGGGCATGGACCACGGCAGTTAAGATTTCAAATAGCCCGGACTTATGTTGGGTTGAGAAAATATACCAATTATACAAGCTACCTTTTTATTCTAAACTACGTTTCTATACTAAACCGAACTTAAAAAGTTACTACCCCGCTTAACAATTGCTCATAATTTTATAACCAAGAATCGTTTCAAGATTTCATCTTGCCAAAATATCCTTATGGTAGGTAGGAAAACAATGTGGAAAAAATGATAGGTAAACATTAATCCATATAGCAACTCAAACGAATATCAAGATATATTTATTTTTTCACTATACATGTACATAATCCATTATGTGCAAACATTTATTGGGCTTATTATATGTGCATGTTAGTCCAACTTCAATATAAACTTATCATAATCGTACTGAATGATATTATTGTAAAATTATGAAATTATCTACGCCAAACTCCTGTAGATGCCCCGGTCACTCAGGGACTCTCGTCTCTGATGAGAAGCTGGGCAGCATTGTAAGGGTTATATCAATACTTAATATATTACAAAATAAGCAATAATTTGAAAGATATTGCTCAATGAACATTATATACATTACCACAAGAACATACAAGGTGTTGGCAATGTACAGATAGTACATTTACACTCGTAAATTGATCAACATTAGGAACAGTACGAAATATATTGTTATTCATATTTTCAAAAAAAATTACATTCAAAATTCTTTCGATGCCCCACTCATTTTAGGGACTCCTGCCTCACATGTGAAGTTGGCCATCACTGAACATGTTGTACGGGTTATATTAATACTTAAATACAAAAATAGGCAATAGACAATAATGTTGTTTTGGGGATAAAATAGTTGAAGCATTGTTAAAATATTACGACCAAAACCATTAAACACGTAAGTGAAACAACGAAAGAATACATAAAATAGCATGAAATATATGATGTATGAGCAAAATGTGAATGTTATAATGTGTTAGCATACATTTAGGATAAATGACCATAAATATGCATACGAGTAAATTTGTCTACGAATTTTAATTACCATAGTATTTTATACACGTAGTGGTGATCAGGCATGGACCACAACCGTATGAAGATTTCAAATAGCCCGGACTTATGTTGAGTTGAGCAAATATAACAACTGTACAAGCTACGTTTTTATACTATACTACGTTTCTATACTAAACCGAACTTTAAAAAGTAACTACCCCGCTTAACAATTGCTCATAATTTTATAACCAAGAATCGTTTCAAGATTTCGTCTTGCCAAAATATCCGTATGGTAGTTAGAAAAACAATGTGTACAAAATAAGAAGTAAACATTAATCCATATAGCAGCTCAAACGAATATCGCGATACATTTTTATTCCCCATATACATGTACATAATCCATTATGAGCAAACATTTAGTGGGCTTATTATGTGTGGATGTTAGTCCAACTTCAATATAAATTTATTATAATCCTAACGAATGATATTATTTTAACATTATAAAATTATCTACGCCAAACTCCTGTCGATGACCCAAACACTCAAGGACTTTCGCCTCTTATGAGTAGCTGGGCAGCATTGTACGGGTTTAGACAGCATTTTAATGGTTATATCAATACTTAATATAATACAGAATAGGCAATAATATGAAAGATATTGCTCAATGAACATTATATACATTGCCACAAGAACATACAAGGTGTTGGCAATGTACAGATAGTACATTTACACTCGTAAATTGATCAAACTTAAAGGGAAAGTTGAGTTTTGGTAGAGAGGGCGCTACACATAATAATTTTTGTGTGAGATAATGGAAAACTGAGTGTAAAATTTGAAAGAGCATAATATTTCAGTGACAGAATAAACTTTATTTGTTCAAAATCGGTTCAGAAATGGCTGAATATCTATAAACGTAACCATTTGTAATAAATGTGGGGCGCCACAAATATTAGCTAATTTTGAACCAACCGTTACAAATTTTTTTAAAATGCTTCATCTTTTCAAAAATTTACACAAGAAGTTTTCAATATTTGTTGATTATCTCTCTATCTAATCATTATTTTTATGAACCTTCACATGAACAATATTTTATTTTAAATGGTTTAAACCAATGTGATTTAGAGAGCGCCATCTTGAGCTTGAACGCCTCTGTTGGAATGATAAAAGCATTTTTACTCAGTCGTTTGTGATTTTGAATTCATTTCAAGCATGGTAGAGTTATATTTATTAGTTTGTAATGTAATGGTGCAGGTTTTGGTAACTAAAATTCAGTTTGACTAAATCTGTACTCTCTTTACCAGAACTCAACTATCCCTTTAAAGAACACTACGAAATATATTATTATTCATATTTTCAAAAAAATACATTTAAAATCCTTTCGATGCCCCACTCATTTAGGGACTCCTGCCTCACATGTGCAGTTGGCGATCACTGAACATGTTGCACGGGTTATATAAATACCTAAATATATACAAAATAGGCGATACAAAATAATGTTGTTTTGGGGGTAAAAATAGTTGAAGCATTGTTAAAATATTACGACCAAAACCATTAAACACGTAAGTGAAACAACGAAAGAATACATAAAATAGCATGAAATATATGATGTATGAGCAAAATGTGAATGTTATAATTTGTTAGCATAAATTTAGAATAAATGACCATAAATATGCATACGAGTAAATTTGTCTACGAATTTTAATTACCATAGTATTTTATACACGTAGTGGTGATCAGGCATGGACCACAGCCGTATAAAGATTTCAAATAGCCCGGACTTATGTTGAGTTGAGCAAATATAACAACTGTACAAGCTACGTTTTTATACTATACTACGTTTCTATACTTAACCGAACTTTAAAAAGTAACTACCCCGCTTAACAATTGCTCATAATTTTATAACCAAGAATCGTTTCAAGATTTCGTCTTGCCAAAATATCCGTATGGTAGTTAGAAAAACAATGTGTACAAAATAAGAAGTAAACATTAATCCATATAGCAGCTCAAACGAATATCGCGATACATTTTTATTCCCCATATACATGTACATAATCCATTATGAGCAAACATTTAGTGGGCTTATTATGTGTGGATGTTAGTCCAACTTCAATATAAATTTATTATAATCCTAACGAATGATATTATTTTAACATTATAAAATTATCTACGCCAAACTCCTGTCGATGACCCAAACACTCAAGGACTTTCGCCTCTTATGAGTAGCTGGGCAGCATTGTAAGGGTTTAGACAGCATTTTAATGGTTATATCAATACTTAATATAATACAGAATAGGCAATAATATGAAAGATATTGCTCAATGAACATTATATACATTGCCACAAGAACATACAAGGTGTTGGCAATGTACAGATAGTACATTTACACTCGTAAATTGATCAAACTTAAAGGGAAAGTTGAGTTTTGGTAGAGAGGGCGCTACACATAATAATTTTTGTGTGAGATAATGGAAAACTGAGTGTAAAATTTGAAAGAGCATAATATTTCAGTGACAGAATAAACTTTATTTGTTCAAAATCGGTTCAGAAATGGCTGAATATCTATAAACGTAACCATTTGTAATAAATGTGGGGCGCCACAAATATTAGCTAATTTTGAACCAACCGTTACAAATTTTTTAAAAATGCTTCATCTTTTCAAAAATTTACACAAGAAGTTTTCAATATTTGTTGATTATCTCTCTATCTAATCATTATTTTTATGAACCTTCACATGAACAATATTTTATTTTAAATGGTTTAAACCAATGTGTTTTTAGAGAGCGCCATCTTGAGCTTGAACGCCTCTGTTGGAATGATAAAAGCATTTTTACTCAGTCGTTTGTGATTTTGAATTCATTTCAAGCATGGTAGAGTTATATTTATTAGTTTGTAATGTAATGGTGCAGGTTTTGGTAACTAAAATTCAGTTTGACTAAATTTGTACTCTCTTTACCAGAACTCAACTATCCCTTTAAAGAACACTACGAAATATATTATTATTCATATTTTCAAAAAAATACATTTAAAATCCTTTCGATGCCCCACTCATTTAGGGACTCCTGCCTCACATGTGTAGTTGGCGATCACTGAACATGTTGTACGGGTTATATAAATACCTAAATATATACAAAATAGGCGATAAAAAATAATGTTGTTTTGGGGGTAAAAATAGTTGAAGCATTGTTAAAATATTACGACCAAAACCATAAAACACGTAAGTGAAACAACGAAAGAATACATGAAATAACATGAAATATAGGATGTATAAGCAAAATGTGAATGTTATATTTGTTAGCATAAATTTAGCATAAATGACCATAAATATGCATACGAGTAATTTTGTCTACTAATTTTAATTACCATAGTATTCTATACACGTTGTGGTGATCGGGCATGGACCACAGCCGTAGAAAGATTTCAAATAGCCCGGATTTATGTTGAGTTGAGCAAATATTACCACTGTACAAGCCACGTTTTTATACTATACTACGTTTCTATACTAAACCGAACTTAAAAAGTAATTACCCCGCTTAACAATTGCTCATAATTTATAACCAAGAATCGTTTCAAGATTTCGTCTTGCCAAAATATCCGTATGGTAGTTAGAAGAACAATGTGTAAATAATAAGAGGTAAACATTAATCCATATAGCAACTCAAACGAATACTGCGATACATTTATGTACATAATCCATTATGAGCAAACATTTAGTGGGCTTATTTTGTGTGCATGTTTGTCCAACTTCAATATAAACTTATTATAATCGTAATGAATGATATTATTGTACAATTATGAAATTATCTACGCCAAACTCCTGTCGATGCCCCGGTCACTCAGGGACTCTCGCCTCTGATGAGTAGCTGGACAGCATTGTAAGGGCTTTATCAATACTTAATTTCTCGGTTCCCAGCAAGGGCTATATTAATTGCATAAACATACATTCATGCATCTTGTAAGTACAATATTATTTGGCTGCATTTTGAACCCTTGGCTACATGTATATCAAGTTTCTCTGACTCTAGTTGCGTGATTATTGTTTTATTACAATTTTATCATGGTAATACACAGGTCTACTTTCAGGATATTCGTATACAAACACATACAATCCAGTTCACAGTTTTTGGATAGATTTTCACTTCGCTGAGCCTATACCATGCATATCGATCGCCTCTTTTGTGTGTACTACTTGACCAGCGAACTCACGCTAGGTTGAATAAAAGCGAATACAATGCCATGGTCAACCAGATATCGATTGGTTCTTTTGTGCTGGCCCAAAACGGTAACTCGACCGGTCCGTAAAATAATCTCGTATATAGCTATTGAAGCAGTATATCAAATGGCGTGGTAAAAGGGTTAATACTTAAATATATACAAAATAGGCAATAAGCAATAAATGTTAATGTCATGTTAGGTCATTGTAGATGTTCAAGATGGGGCAAGTTGCTGTAAATGATGATGTTGTGGCATAGTAGATGTACTAGGTGAAGCCAGTTGAAGTGGATACTGATGTTATACTAGGTGGGGCCAGTTGCTGTGAAAAGTTATGATGTGGTATTGTAGATGCACTAGGTTGGGCCAGTTGCTGTGGATGGTGATGTTGTGGCATTGTAGATGTACTAGGTGTGGCCAGTTGGTGTGGATGGTGATGTTGTGGCATTGTTGATGTGGTTACAGTCCGTTATTCCGAAGGTTCGTTATTCCGAAGGTTCGTTAATCCGAAAATAAAATCGGGTTCGTTATTCCGAAGGTTCGTTATTCCGAAGGATCTTTATTCCGAAGGTTCGTTGATCCGAAAACAAAATCGGGTTCGTTATTCCGAAGGTTCGTTGATCCGAAAATGAAATAGGGTTCCTTAATCCGAAAATTAAATAAATACGAATTAGAAAATAATTTGTTCCCTTAAAAAAAATGATTTTAAGCAGTGTGGACTTGGGAAAGGGGATCAAACTTACTCTAATGGCCGTGACTGCAAGGGGGTGGGGGAGAAGGGGAGAGGGGCAAAGAGTGGCTTTACAATTCTAGTCAAATTGTATAAGAATCATTTGTAACATGGTGTTATAAACTGAAAGGAATTTCCTAAAAAATGATTTCATTTTTCTTTGTAAAACTGTGGAATAAGAATTAGATATTCGATATATATATATATCTTCTCATATAAACAAAACATGAAATAAGACTTAAATCATAAAAAGCAACTAAGGGCAGGTGCGGATCTAGCTTTTTGCTAGGGGGGGGGGGGGTTGACCCAATGACGATGCGGAGCATCGTCCACGAGCCGCGAATCGGCGATTTTTATTTGCTACTTTGAACCCCCGTAAGTGATGTTTTATTGCTAAGGGGTTGGGGTAGGGGTGACAGAATGACGATGGGGGAGGGCGTGGGAGGGGGGTGTCCCCCCTCCCCCGTAGGAAGCTTTTGCATTTTTTGAATTGAACTGTGCAATCTGAGTTTTCTTGTCTTACTCTCTTTTCCAATCGAATTCGATAAAAGCCATGATTTAAATTGATTTGGGAGGAGGGCTCATGACACCCCCACCCCACCAGTACGCCAGTGCACACACAGACACACACACACACACACACACACACACACACACACACAAACACACACACAAACACACACACACACACACACACACACATATACATACACACACACACAACTGGACGGCAATCCCTATTTCATTTTCGGATTAACGAACGCTTATTCATTTTCGGACTAACGAACCTTCGGAATAACGAACCCAATTTAATTTTAGGAAAAGCGAACCTTCGGAATAACGAACCTTCGGAATAAAGAACCTTCGGAATAACGAACTTTCGGAATAACGAACCTTCGGAATAAAGAACCTTCGGAAAAACGAACCTTCGGAATAACGAACCCGATTTCATTTTAGGAATAGCGAACCTTCGGAATAACGAACCTTCCGAATAATGCAACAAATGTTCGGATTAACGAACCCTATTTCATTTTCGGATTAACGAACACTCAGGTATAAGAAAATTTGCGTGTTCGGAATAACGAACCTTCGGAATAACGAAGTGCACCCGTTGATGTACTAGGTGAAGCCAGTTGAAGTGGATACTGATGTTGTTGCATTGTAGATGTACAAGGTATGGCCAGTTGTAGATGGTGACGGTGTGGCATTGTAGATGCACTAGGTGAGGCCAGTTGTTGTGGATAGTGATGTTGTGGCATTGTAGGTGTAATAGGTGATGCCAGTTGCTGTGTATAGTGATGTCTTGGCAATGGAGATGTACTAGGTGAGGCCAGGTGCTGTGGATAGTGATGATGTGGCATTGTTGATATACTAGTCGGGGCCAGTTGCTGTGGATAGTGATGTTGTGGCATTGTCGATGTACTAGGTGAGGCCAGTTGTTGTGTATAGTGATGGTGTTACATTGTTGATGTACTAGGTGAGGCCAGTTGCTGTGGATAGTGATGTCGTGGCATTGAAGATGTACTAGGTGAAGCCAGTTGCTGTGGCTAGTGATGTCGTGGCATTGGAAATGTACTAGATGGGGCCAGTTGCTGTGGATAGCGATGTCGCGGCATCGGAGATGTACTAGGTGAAGCCAGTTGCTGTGGGTAGTAATGTCGTGGCATTGTAGATATACTAGGTGAGGCCAATTGCTGTGGATAGTGATGTCATGTCGTGGCATTGGAGATGTACAAGGTGAAGCCAGTTGCTGTGGCTAGTGATGTCGTGGCATTGGAAATGTACTAGATGGGGCCAGTTGCTGTGGATAGCAATGTCGCGGCATCGGAGATGTACTAGGTGAAGCCAGTTGCTGTGGGTAGTAATGTCGTGGCATTGGAGATGTACTAGGTGAAGCCAGTTGCTGTGGGTAGTGATGTCGTGGCATTGGAGATGTACTAGGTGAAGCCAGTTGCTGTGGCTAGTGATGTCGTGGCATTGGAAATGTACTAGATGGGGCCAGTTGCTGTGGATAGCGATGTCGCGGCATCGGAGATGTACTAGGTGAAGCCAGTTGCTGTGGGTAGTAATGTCGTGGCATTGTAGATATACTAGGTGAGGCCAATTGCTGTGGATAGTGATGTCGTGTCGTGGCATTGGAGATGTACAAGGTGAAGGCAGTTGCTGTGGCTAGTGATGTCGTGGCATTGGAAATGTACTAGATGGGGCCAGTTGCTGTGGATAGCAATGTCGCGGCATCGGAGATGTACTAGGTGAAGCCAGTTGCTGTGGGTAGTAATGTCGTGGCATTGGAGATGTACTAGGTGAAGCCAGTTGCTGTGGGTAGTGATGTCGTGGCATTGGAGATGTACTAGGTGAAGCCAGTTGCTGTGGGTAGTGATGTCGTGGCATTGGAGATGTACTAGATGGGTCTAGTTGCTGTGGATAGCGATGTCGCGGCATCGGAGATGTACTAGGTGAAGCCAGTTGCTGTGGGTAGTAATGTCGTGGCATTGTAGATATACTAGGTGAGGCCAATTGCTGTGGATAGTGATGTTGTTGCATTGTAGATGTACTAGGTGAGGCCAATTGATGTGGATAGTGATGTTGTGGTGTTGTAGATGTACTAGGTGAAGCCAGTTGATGTGGGTAGTGATGTCGTTGCATTGGAGATGTACTAGGTGAAGCCAGTTGCTGTGGGTAGTAATGTCGTGGCATTGTAGATATACTAGGTGAGGCCAATTGCTGTGGATAGTGATGTTGTTGCATTGTAGATGTACTAGGTGAGGCCAATTGATGTGGATAGTGATGTTGTGGTGTTGCAGATGTACTAGGTGAAGCCAGTTGATGTGGGTAGTGATGTCGTTGCATTGGAGATGTACTAGGTGAAGCCAGTTGCTGTGGGTAGTAATGTCGTGGCATTGTAGATATACTAGGTGAGGCCAATTGCTGTGGATAGTGATGTTGTTGCATTGTAGATGTACTAGGTGAGGCCAATTGATGTGGATAGTGATGTTGTGGTGTTGTTGATGTACTAGGTAAAGCCAGTTGCTGTGGATATTGATGTTGTGGCATTGGAGATGCACTTGGTAAGGCCAGTTGCTGTGGATAGTGATGTCGTGGCTTTTTAGATGTACTAGGTGAAGCCAGTTGATGTGGGTAGTGATGTCGTTGCATTGGAGATGTACTAGGTGAAGCCAGTTGCTGTGGATAATGATGTTGTGGCATTGTAGATGTACTAGGTGAAGCCAGTTGATGTGGATAGTGATGTTGTGGCATTGGAGATGTATTTGGTGAGGCCAGTTGGTGTGGATAATGATGTTGTAACATTATAGATGTACTAGCTGGGGACAGTTGTTGTGGATGGTGATGTCGTGGCATTGTAGATGTACTAGGTGAAGCCAGTTGCTGTGGGTAGTGATGTTGTGTCATTGGAGATGTACTAGGTGAGGCCAGTTGTTGTGGATAGTGATGTCGTGGCATTGTAGATGTACTAGGTGAAGCCAGTTGCTGTGGGTAGTGATGTTGTGTCATTGGAGATGTACTAGGTGAGGCCAGTTGTTGTGGATAGTGATGTTGTGGCATTGGAGATGTACTAGGTGAAGCCAGTTGCTGTGGATAGTGATGTTGTGGCATTGGAGATGTACTAGGTGAGGCCAGTTGCTGTGGATAGTGATGTCGTGGCATTGTAGATGTACTAGGTGAAGCCAGTTGCTGTGGGTAGAGATGTCGTGGCATTGGAGATGTCCTAGGTGAAGCCAGTTGCTGTGGGTAGTGATGCCGTGGCATTGGAGATGTACTATGTGAGGCCAGTTGCTGTTGATAGTGATGTCGTGGCATTGTAGATGTACTAGGTGAAGCCAGTTGCTGTGGGTAGTGATGTTGTGGCATTGGAGATGTATTAGGTGAGGCCAGTTGCTGTGGATAGAGATGTCGTGGCATTGGAGATGTACTAGGTGAAGCCAGTTGCTGTGGATAGTTATGTCGTGGCATTGAGGAGGCACTAGGTGGGGCCAGTTGCTGTGGAAAGTAATGTTGTAACATTGTAACATTATAAACCGAACACAAAAAGTAACTTCACCCGTTCAAGCAATTGCCCATCATTTCATAACCAAGAATCGTTTCAAGATTTCGTCTTGCCAATATATCCATATGATTGTTAAGAAACCATTGTGTAAAAATAAGAGGTAACCATTAATCCATTGTTGAGTGAGCACACATTGCAGAAAAAATAATCATATTTCAAAATTCGCAAAAGTATTGTCATTATTACACATTATTGAGAGTGGGAAATAAAAAAATTAACTGTTTTACAATTGAAGTTAATGCATTTTACACATGTGCCATCAAAAAACAAAATGAATGGAATATCAAACAGCATTGTTTCATAAACCATGATCAATGCATTCCGCCACATGTGCGGATTCACAACAATTTACAGGCACGCGCAATACCTTTTGACTTTTGAATTGGGCCATTTTGTCTTTGTAGATGTTTTACGTAAGGCAAGTTGCTGTTGAAAGTGATGTTGAAAGTTGCTGTTGAAAGTGATGTTGTGGCATTGTAGCTGCACTACGTGGGGCAAGTTGATGTGGATGGTGATGTTGTGGCATTGTTGTTCAACTAGCTGAGGGCATTTGCTGTGAATAGTGATGCTGTAACATTGTTTATGTACCAGGTTCGGCCAGTTGATGTGGATAGTGATGTTGTGCTGTTGTTGATGTACAAGGTTGGGTCACTTAATGTGGATGGTGATTTTATGCTATTTCGGATGTACTAGGTGAGGCCACGTGATTAGGATTTGGTATAAAAAGTAATATTGAATATGAAATAAGGGATGATTTAAATATTTGTGAAAGTTGCTTTATTGAAATTCCTAAAGCTGGTAAAAATATGATTCTTCGTGTTTTTTATAGACCACCAGAGAACTCAGTAATTCAATTTATACATATTATTAAAGAAATAATGGAAAAATTAAGTGTAGAGCATAAAGATTGTATATTCATGGGCGATTATAATATTGACATTAAGAAAATTGATCAGTTGAATTATGTAAATGAGTTCTTAGACACTATGTCATCATTTTCTTTCCACCCACTCATTACATCTCCAACTAGAATTACACAAACAACGGCTACATTGATTGATAATATTTTTGTGAATAATTTTAATTATTTAATCTCTGGTTCTATTATTTGTGATATTTCTGATCAGTTTCCAATATTTGCTTTGTTTGATTATTCATTACCTTGTAATACCAATAGAAAACACTTTAAAAGACAAATTAATGACAGCAATGTAAGTAAGTTCCTGGCCAAATTATTAAATGTTAATTTGTCGTTTATAATTTTAAATAGAAATAATGACCCTAATGAAGTGTATGATAATTTTATGAAAGTTATTCTTGAAATATACGATCAATGTTTTCCAGTTAAAGAGGTAAACACTTCTCATAAAAAGAATCAATGGTTTAATGTACACTTAAAACGAATGTATAGAAAGAAAAATAGGTTGTATAAAAAATATCTTAGAAAACCCACTGAGAAAAATAAAAGTAATTATAAAACTTTTAAAGATAAAAATGTTAATGATGTTAAAAAAGAAAAAAAGGAATTATTATACTCAGAAATTTAATGCAGTTAAAAATAATTTAGGTAAGACTTGGAAAATGATAAAGGACCTTTTAGATAAAAAAAGAGGAAATCATTTTGATGCTGATAATATTGAATTTTGTGAGAATGGTAATATAATTAATGATAAAAATGACATTGTAAATGGATTTAATGAATATTTTATTAATGTAGGACAAACTTTGAGTAATGTGAATGCACGACCTATGGATAATATGTATATGAAATATTATAAAGATGAACCCCTCCAGTCTACCCTATTTTTAAAGCCAGTTACTGAAAAGGAAATAATAGAAATTGCATGCTCTTTGAAAAATGGTAAATCCCCTGGAATTGATTCTATTGATAATTATGTTGTTAAATTAGCTATTCATCTATTGTGTAAACCCCTTTGTCATATTTTTAATTTGTGTTTTCAAAAAGGCATTTTTCCAACTAGTTGTAAAATATCACAAGTTATTCCTGTACATAAAGGCGGAGCAAAATATGTATACTCTAATTATAGACCAATATCACTATTAACATGATTTTCTAAGATACTTGAAAAATGTATTTATACTAGATTGATTAATTTCTTTGACATGCATCATATTTTGTATAATAAACAATTTGGATTTCGTGAAAAACATTCAACAACACATGCTTTGATAGATTCTGTGAATAATATATAATAAATGCTTTTGATAAAAATGATATAACTATTGGGGTTTTTATTGATTTGAAAAAAGCTTTTGATTGTATAGACCACAATATTCTTTTAAATAAATTGTCTTTCTATGAAATACGGGGAATTTCTTTAAATTTAATTAGTAGCTACCTAAGTAATCGCAAGCAATGTGTAATGTTCAATTCAACTCAATCTCAATTTAAAAGTGTATTCTGTGGCGTCCCCCAAGGATCAATTTTAGGACCTCTATTATATCTTATATATATTAATGACCTTAATTTGTGTTCCGATTTATTGCAATTTGTCCTTTTTGCAGATGATACAAATATATTTTTTAGTCATAGATATTTAAATTGTTTGAAAACCACAATGAATATTGAATTAAACAAAGTTAATGAATGGTTTTTATATAATAAATTAGTGTTAAATATTCAGAAAACAAAATTTATGGTATTTGGTAAAAAGGCTACTGATAAACCTTCTGTGCAGATATATATTAATGATGTTGAATTACAAAGGGTTGAAACTGTTAAGTTTCTTGGAATTTATATAGATGATAATATGAAATGGAAAAGTCAGGTTAATAAGTTGTGTAATCAGATTTCAAGAAATATTGGTGTTATAAATAGATTGTCTGAGTTTATACCACAAACTATATTATTAACTTTATATAATACTCTTATATTGTGTCATTTAAATTATGGAATTTCAATTTGGGGATCTGCAAATAATTATTTATTAAATAGAATATTAATATTACAGAAACGTTGTGTACGTATAATATCTAAATATGGTTTTAGAGCACATACTGCCCCTCTATTTAACAAATTTAAAATGTTGCCTGTTCATTCACTGTATAATTATAATGTCGGTATATTTATGTATTTATATTTTAATGATTTATTACCAACTAATTTCCATTCATTCTTTGATAGAAATAGTGACATTCATTCTTACAATACTAGAGGAAAGTTAAATTATCGTATTATTTATGGTCAATCTTCACTCTCACGTACTTTAATATCATACAATGGTCCACTGCTGTGGAACAGTTTACCTGAAAATATCAAGAATTCAAAATCGCTTAATATATTTAAATCTAAATTTAAAGAGTACATTTTTAATAAGCTTTAGCATTTTATGCTTCATTTTTATTTCTTATCTTTGTGAAATATGTAAATAGTAACGTTATTTTTCTTCTTTATCACTTTACTCTTATTTCAGTTTATATATTCAGGGGTTATGCTTATAAGTCATTTGTAACTTTTTATAATCCCCACATTTACATAATGTTAGTGCAATTGTGTGTTTTCTTTGTTTACTCTTCTGTTATACTTGTTTTTATGTGTTATGCTATATTGTTTTAATTCAACTGTATGTACATATGTTCATGTTTTTTATGCAAATGTGAAATAAATTCAATTCAATTCAATTCAATTGAGATAGTTATATTGTGGCATTGTACATGCACTAGGTGAAGTCAGTTGCTGTGGATATTGATGTTGTGCCATGGAAGTTGGACTAGGAGGGGCCAGTTACTGTTGAAAGTGATGTTGTGGCATTGTGTATGTACTAGGTGAGGCCAGTTGCTGTGTATATTGATGGTATGGCATTGTGGTTGCAGTAGTTGAGGTCATTTGCTATGGATAGTAATGTTGTAACACTGTAGATGTACAAGATTGGGTCACTTGCTGTGGATGATAATTTTGTGACATTCTAGATGTACTTTGTGAAGTCGGTTTCTGTGGATAGTGATTTTATGCCATTGCGGATGTTCTATATAGGTTACTCCATTTGATTGGGATAATTATATTGTGGCATTGTATATGCACTAGGCGAAGCCAGTTGCTGTAGATATTGATGTTGTGGCATTGTGGTTGTTCTAGATTAGGGCATTTGCTCTGAATAGTGATGTTGTGTCATTGTAGATGCACTAGGTGGGGCCAATCGCTGTTGAAAGTGATGTTCTGGCATTGTGTACGTACTAGGTGAGGCCAGTTGGTGTGGATGGTGATGTTGTGGCATTGTGGATGTACTAGGTGAGGGCATTTGCTGTGTATAGTGATGTTGTGTCATTGTAGATGCACTAAGTGGGGCCAATCGCTGTTGAAAGTGATGTTGTGGCATTGTGGTTGTACTAGTTGAGGGCATTTGATGTGGATAGTTGTGTTGTAACACTGTAGATGTACTAGGTTGGATCACCTGCTGTGGATGGTATTTTGTGACATTTTGGATGTACTTGGTGAAGTCAGTTGCTGTTAATATTGATGTTGTGGCATTGTGAATGTACTAGTTCAGGGCATTTGTTGTGGATAGTGATGTTGTGGCATTGTAGATGTACTAGGTGGGGGCAATTGCTGTTAAAAGTGATGTTGTGTCATTGTAGATGCACTAGGTGGGTCCAGTCGCTGTTGATAGTCATGTCGTCGCATTTTTTGTTGTACTAGGTAACGCCAGTTGCTGTGAATAATGATGTTGGGGGATTGTAGATGCACTAGGTGAGGCCAGTTGTTGTGGATAGTGATGTTGTGGCGCTGTAGCTGTTCTAGGTGGGGCAGTTGCTGTTGAAAGTGATGTTGTTGCATTGTGAATGTACTAGGTGAGACCAGTTGCTGTGGATACTCTTGCCGCGGCATTGTGGATGCACTAGTTTAGGGCATTTGCTGTGGATAGTGATGTTGTGGCATTGTAGATGAACTAGGTGAAGACAGTTGCTGGGGATATTGATGTTGTGGCATGTTTGATGTACTAGGTAAGGCCAGTTGCTATGGATACTGATGTTGTGGCATTGTAGATGCACTAGGTGGGGCCAGTTGCTGTGGATACTGATGTTGTGGCATTGTGGATGTACTAGTTGAGGGCATTTGCTATGGGTAGTGATGTTGTAAGACTGTAGATGTACTAGGTTGGGTCACTTGCTGTGGATGGTAATTTTGTGACATTCTGGATGTACTTGGTGAAGTCAGTTGCTGTGGATAGTAATTTTATGCCATTGCGGATGTACTAGGTGGGGCCAATTGGTGTTTAAAGTTATCTTGTGGCATAGTGTATGCACTAGGTGAGGCCATTTGCTGTGGATAGTGATGTTGTAACACTGTAGATGTACTATTTGGGGCATGTTGCTGTAGATGGGGAAGTTGTGGCATTGTAGTCGAACTAGGTGAGGCCAGTTGTTGTGGATAGGGATGTTGTGGCATTGTAGATGCTCTAGGTGAGGCCAGTTGCTGTGGATAGTGATGTTGTGGCATGGTAGATGCACTAGGTGGGGCCAATTGCTGTGAATAATGATGTCGTGGCATTGTTGATGTACTAGGTTAGGCCAGTCGGTGTGGATGGTGATTTTGTGGCATTGGGGATGTAATAGGTGAGGCCAGTTGCTGTTGATAGTCATGTCGTCGCATTTTTTGTTGTATTAGGTAACGCCAGTTGCTGTGAATAATGATGTTGGGGGATTGTAGATGCACTAGGTGAGGCCAGTTGTTGTGGATAGTGATGTTGTGGCGCTGTAGCTGTTCTAGGTGGGGCAGTTGCTGTTGAAAGTGATGTTGTTGCATTGTGAATGTACTAGGTGAGACCAGTTGCTGTGGATACTCTTGCCGCGGCATTGTGGATGCACTAGTTTAGGGCATTTGCTGTGGATAGTGATGTTGTGGCATTGTAGATGAACTAGGTGAAGACAGTTGCTGGGGATATTGATGTTGTGGCATTGTAGATGCACTAGGTGGGGCCAGTGCTGTGAATAGTGATGTCGTGGCATTGTGATTGTTCTACATTAGGGCATTTGCTGTGGATAGTCATGTTGTAACATTGTATATGTACTAGGTGAAGCCAGTTGGTGTGGATAGTGATGTCGTGGCATTGTAGATGCACTAGGCGAAGCCAGTTGCTGTGGATATTGATGTTGTGGCATTGTGATTGTTCTACATTAGGGCATTTGCTGTGGATAGTCATGTTGTAACATTGTATATGTACTAGGTGAGGCCAGTTGCTGTGGATACTGATGTTGTGGTATTGTGGATGTACTAGTTGAGTGCATTTGCTATGGATAGTGATGTTGTAACACTGTAGATGTACTAGGTTCGGTCACTTGCTGTGGATGGTAATTTTGTGACATTGTGGATGTACTTGGTGAAGTCAGTTGCTGTGGATAGTGATTTTATGGCATTGTTGATGTACTAGGTAACGCAGTCTGCTGTGAATAGTGTTGTTGTGCCATTGTAGATGCACTAGGTGAGGTGAGTTGATGTGGATAATGATGTCGTGGCATTGTTAATGTACCAGGTCGGGCCAGTTGCTGTGGATGATGATGTTGTTACATTGTTGATGTACTAGGTGAGGCCAGTCGCTGTGGATATTGATGTTGTGGCATTGAAGTTGTACTAGGTTAGGGCATTTGCTGTGCATATTGATGTTGTAACACTGTAGATGTACTACGTGGGGCATGTTGCTGTGGATAGTGATGTTGTGGCATTGTAGATGCACTAGGTGGGGCCAGTTGCTGTGGATTGTGATCTCGTGGCATTGTTGATGTACAAGGTAACGCCAGTTGATGTGGTGGCATTGTTGATGCACTAGGTGGGTCCAGTCGCTGTGGATTGTGATGTCGTGGCATTGTTGATGTACTAGGTAAAGACAGTTGCTGTGGAGAGTGATGTTGTGGCATTGTAGATGCAATAGGTGAGGCCAGTTGCTGTGGATAGTGATGTCGTGGCATTGTTGATATACTAGGTTACGCCAGTTGATGTGGATAGTGATGTGGTGGCATTGTTGATGCACTAGGTGGGTCCAGTTGCTGTGGATTGTGATGTCGTGGCATTGTTGATGTACTAGGTAACGCCAGTTGCTGTGAATAGTGATGTTGTGCCATTGTAGATGCACTAGGTGGGTCCAGTCGCTGTGGATTGTGATGTCGTGGCATTGTTGATGTACTAGGTAAAGACAGTTTCTGTGGATAGTGATGTTGTGGCATTGTACATGCACTAGGTGAGGCCAGTTGTTGTGGATATTGATGTTGTTACATTGTTGATGTACTAGGTGAGGCCAGTCGCTGTGGATATTGATGTTGTGGCAGTGAACTTGTACTAGGTTAGGGCATTTGCTGTGGATATTGATGTTGTGGCATTGAAGTTGTACTAGGTTAGGGCATTTGCTATGGATATTGATGTTGTAAGATTGTAGATGTACTAGGTTGGGTCACTTGATATGGATGGTGATTTTGTGACACTGAGGATGTACTTGGTAAAGTCAGTTGTTGTGGATAGTGATTTTATGCCATTGATGTGGATAGTGATGTTGTAACACTGTAGATGTACTACGTGGGGCATGTTGCTGTGGATGGGGATGTTGTGGCATTGTAGATGCACTAGGTGAGGCCAGTTGTTGTGGATAGTGATGTTGTGGCATTGTAGATGCACTAGGTGGGGCCAGTTGCTGTGGATATTGATGTTGTGGCATTGTGATTGTTCTACATTAGGGCATTTGCTGTGGATAGTCATGTTGTAACATTGTATATGTACTAGGTGAGGCCAGTTGCTGTGGATACTGATGTTGTGGCATTGTGGATGTACTAGTTGAGTGCATTTGCCATGGATAGTGATGTTGTAACACTGTAGATGTTGCTGTGGATGGTAATTTTGTGACATTGTGGATGTACTTGGTGAAGTCAGTTGCTGTGGATAGTGATTTTATGGCATTGTGGATGTACTAGTTGAGGGCATTTGTGACCCAGTCCCGTCAAACCCACAAAAACTTAACAAGATTGAGTTTTGACTTTTTTTTTACATATTTTGAAAGAGTACTACTCTAAGCTTTAATATGATATATACATGAACAAATTTAGACCAGCATAACCTATTCAAAAAAACGATTAAAGGTAGGAGAGTGAGCAAGTCTAGTTTAACGAAATAAGGAGAAAACAGCCTCTAAAGATTAGGATCACCCAGGCGCGCAGTGCGGAGGAACTTTCATTGTATCCCTTGTCAAGGTGAAGTACAAGGGAGCTTAATGCATGAAACAGGATCTAATGAAAGTTAAACTTTGAACTGGAACCGGTATGTGTCGCGATTAGCCAATCACATGCCGCGTTCAGCGATCGCGTGCGAATCTGGGCCATAATACGGCCGGTCGTAGAGCTGTGAGCTGACCGAAGGTCTATTGTCTCGAAGCGTTTTGCAAAAAGATTTTTGATCAAAACATGAGTCAGTCGGAAAAAACATGGTTTAGAAAACTGCTCATAACTCAACTTTGGCTTTGTTTTAAGACTTCATATTTTGACAGTCGACAAATAAAGGATTAAACTTTCAGGAAAAGTAAAGTTCAAAATTTTCATTTTTTTGTGGGTTTGAGGAAAGAGAGTCACATTTGTTGTGGATAGTGATGTTGTGGGATTGTAGATGCACTAGGTGAGGCAAGTTGCTGTTGAAAGTGATGTTGTGGCTTTGTGTATTTACTAGGTGAGGCCAGTTGCTATGGATGTTGATGTTGTGGCATTGTGGTTTTACTAGGTGGGGACAGTCGCTGTTGATAGTGATGTTGTGCCATTGTTGATGTACTAGGTAACGCCAGTTGCTGTAAATAGTGATGTTGTGCCATTGTAGATGCACTAGGTGGGTTCAGTCGCTGTGGAGAGTGATGCCGTCGCATTGTTGATGTACTAGGTAACGCCAGTTGCTGTGAATAGTGATGTTGTGCTATTGTAGATGCACTAGGTGATGCCAGTTGTTGTGGATAGTGATGTTGTGGCATTGTATATGAACTAGGTGAGGCCAGTTGCTGTGGATATTGATGTTTTGGCATTGTGGTTGTACTAGTTGAGGACATCTGCTGTTGATACTGATGTTGTGGCAATGTAGTTGTACTAGGTGATGCCAGTTGCTGTGGATAATGATGTTGTGGCATTGTAGATGCACTAGGTCGGGCCAGTTGCTGTGGATAATGATGTCGTGGCATTGTCAATGTGCTAGGTAAAGCCAGGTGCAGTGGATAGTGATATTGTGGCATTGTAGATGCACTAGGCGAGGCAAGTTGTTGTGGATAATGATGTTGTGGCATTGTTGATGTACTAGTTCAGGCCAGTTGATGTGACTGGTGATGTCGTGGCATTGTTGATGTACTAGGTTAGGCCAGTTGCTGTGAATAGTGATGTTGTGGCATTGTAGATGCACTAGGCGAGGTCAGTTGCTGTGGATTGTGATGTCGTGGCATTGTTGATGTACTAGGTAAAGACAGTTGCTGTGGATAGTGATGTTGTGGCATTGAACATGCACTAGGTGAGGCCAGTCGCTGTGGATATTGATGTTGTGGCAGTGAAGTTGTACTAGGTTAGGGCATTTGCTGTGGATATTGATGTTGTGGCATTAAAGTTGTACTAGTTTAGGGCATTTGCTGTGGATATTGATTTTATGCCATTGCTGTGGATAGTGATGTAGTAACACTGTAGATGTACTACGTGGGGCATGTTGCTGTGGATGGGGATGTTGTGGTATTGTAGATGCACTAGGTGAGGCCAGTTGCTGTGGATATTGATGTTTTAGCATTGTGGTTGTACTACTTGAGGACATCTGCTGTTGATACTGATGTTGTTGCAATGTAGTTGTACTAGGTGATGCCAGTTGCTGTGGATAGTGATGTTGTGGCATTGTAGATGCACTAGGTCGGGCCAGTTTCTGTGGATAATGATGTCGTGGTATTGTCAATGTGCTAGGTAAAGCCAGGTGCTGTGGAAAGTGATATTGTGGCATTGTAGATGCACTAGGCGAGGCCTGTTGTTGTGGATAATGATGTTGTGGCATTGTTGATGTACTAGTTCAGGCCAGCTGCTGTGGATACTGATGTTGTTGCATTGTAGACGCACTAGGTGGGGCCAGTTGCTGTGAATAGTGATGTCGTGGCATTGTTGATGTACTAGGTAAGGCCAGTTGCTGTGGATAGTGATATTGTGGCATTGTAGATGTACTACGTGGGGCATGTTGCTGTGGATGGGGATGTTGTGGTATTGTAGATGCACTAGGTGAGGCCAGTTGCTGTGGATATTGATGTTTTAGCATTGTGGTTGTACTACTTGAGGACATCTGCTGTTGATACTGATGTTGTTGCAATGTAGTTGTACTAGGTGATGCCAGTTGCTGTGGATAGTGATGTTGTGGCATTGTAGATGCACTAGGTCGGGCCAGTTGCTGTGGATAATGATGTCGTGGTATTGTCAATGTGCTAGGTAAAGCCAGGTGCTGTGGAAAGTGATATTGTGGCATTGTAGATGCACTAGGCGAGGCCTGTTGTTGTGGATAATGATGTTGTGGCATTGTTGATGTACTAGTTCAGGCCAGCTGCTGTGGATACTGATGTTGTTGCATTGTAGACGCACTAGGTGGGGCCAGTTGCTGTGAATAGTGATGTCGTGGCATTGTTGATGTACTAGGTAAAGACAGTTGCTGTGGATAGTGATGTTGTGGCATTGTACATGCACTAGGTGGGGCCAGTTGCTGTGGATTGTGATGTTGTGTCATTGAAGTTGTACTAGGTTTGGGCATTTGCTGTGGATATTGATGTTGTAAGATTGTAGATGTACTAGGTTGGGTCACTTGCTGTGGATGGTGATTTTGTGACACTGTGGATGTACTTGGTAAAGTCTGTTGCTGTGGATAGTGATTTTATGCCATTGCTGTGGATAGTGATGTTGTAACACTGTACGTGGGGCATGTTGCTGTGGATGGGGATGTTGTGGTATTGTAGATGCTCTAGGTGAGGCCAGTTGCTGTGGATAGTGATGTTGTGGCATTGTAGATGCACTAGGTGAGGCCAGTTGCTGTGGATAGTGATGTGGTGGCATTGTTGATGTACTAGGTAAGGCCAGTTGCTGTGGATAGTAATGTTGTGGCATTGTAGATGGACTAGATGGGGCCAGTTGGTGTGGATAGTGATGTCGTGCCATTGTTGATATACTAGGTGAGGCATGTTGTTGTGGATAGTGATGTTGTGGCATTGTAGCTGCACTAAGTGCTGCAATGGCCTTGGATAACGCTCTGGTGGAAATGGAACCAGCTGGTAAGGGGCGAACCCGTACATGTTTTTGGAGGGAGAGAGTTGGAGGGGTTGATGTGATGGCGTGGTATGCATATTATCTTGAGGAACATATGGTGGTTGAGCCAAGTACAACTGTTGATGGGTGGGGGAAGGTATGGTGGTTGTGGATGGTATGACGATGGTTGATACAAATACTGAGGAACCTGGCGGTTGAACCTTTATGATCTGGGGATATAGTTGATGGGTTGTTTGGTTCTGCATGCTGGATTGAGGTGGTTGTCTGGGAGGAAGACATGGAATCTCTGCAGCATTGGGATGCAGCTGAACCGGATATTGAGCTGATTGACTTGGAACTGGATGACCGGGTGCTGGATGATCAGCGTAAATACGGGTTTGGGTAAATGGTGGGTGTCCTCTTGGTGACTGGACTGAGAAGATGTTTGGCCCTTGGAGTGGAGTTGCATGATAACATGGCTGGGATGATGGTTGCTGTTGTGGTTGACCATACGTCTCAATATGTTGTCGAGATGAGGTATCGCTGTAGGACAAGTGGTTGTTGAACAGTTGGTTTGGGAGTACAGATGGGGTGGTCTGCCTATTACATGGGGCAGCCCTGCAAGTCAAGGTATAACAAGGCATTAATATACAACCATGTCACTTGCATTGCGTCTAAATATACAATTAGTTGAAATTCAAATAGCCGATAATCTACCTATATAATGGAGTTGTATGTACATGCAACACTGCAACTGCAAAATTACATCTACAATTACAAGTTTACAACAGTAGGACAATATTTGGACACTTCGGAGCAGCTCTTGATGAGCGGGGTGGACCAGAATGCATACCATACTTTGAACTAGGCCAGGTTTTCAGTCTGACTATAAACTTATCCATGGATACGTTAATTCTAATTGGTGGAGGTCCAAAGTCGAAAAAGTGGCTTCCTTAAGGACATAGGTTGTCAGATCTCCACAACAAGTTTAAACACATTTTATTTGGTAGTATTTTGTATGAGACAAATTAATTCAGAAGTCTACCACAAACATTTGTGGCGAACACCTTCAAATCCAAGATGGCGGCCACAAAATTAGCCATTTTGACTTCCTATAGATAATTGGCAAAATTTCCCAAACGACACGTGAAATCAGCATGATGCTGCAATCATATTAAAGACAATATAATCTCCTTTAATCTCATACCAGATACCATGGGTTTCAGGATATGTAACACGGTAATGTTTTAGCCCTAAACTCAAATTGTAGGCATTTTCCCAACAAATATGAAACTATTGATTCACATAATTCGGCATAAGTCAATAATTGCATTGGGAGTTGAATTAATACTTCTTAGAAAACTTCCCAGTTATATCAGCAATACTCTGTGAAAATTCCAAATGTGTACCGTATCTGAACAAAAAGTTATAATAACTGGAAGTCAGCATTTATACAAATACAGCATTTTTGTACGATATCATACACTATACAGGGTGCCCCAATGAATGTAATCCTTGTTTACGGGCTTTATTTAAGAAATCCTCTAAATAATCACATTTTTTGTATACCCGTTTGTATAAAAAACCTTCATTTTTTGTCTTTATGTCATGAATATGACGACATCGGTTTGCTATAAACGAACATAGTGTATCCGTAATTTCACTGCAATTATACATCCATCATGCAAAGTGCACTATTTAGTGTAATACAGTTAAACCTGTCTACAACGACCACTCAAGGGACCGGCGAAAAGCGGTCGATATAGACAGTTGGTCGCATAAGACAGGATGGCGGCCATTTTGAGTTTACGGTCACATATCGTGACTATATGCACATGGGTAATTAATTGACATCTGTACACGCACTTTTCGATAGTTAGTTAGATTTAGTATTTGAATCGAAATTATATATCAATGTCGTTCTATTTAAAATGATATTAAATGTTTGTATTATCTTTCAAGACTTCCGACCATATCTTGCTTATTCTCCATCAATTTTCTCTCATATTTTGATATGTTGTATTTGGGGTTATGCTCTATAGCAGTGTTTCTCAACCTTTTTTTAACCCGAGGCACACTTTGGCTCCTACAAATTTTTGGAGGCCCACCTTACAAGATCATATTTGGAAAAATGAAAAAATGACAATAAAATAACAATAAGAAAACTGTGTGGTATTTATTTGTCAGTTGCAATGCAAAATAAAATTCTACATACCTTCAATGGGACACTTGAGGTTGCTTATGGGAAATAAGAAAATCAAGTCGTGGTTTGATGGGGGACAGGTTCACACGCAAAGTGGCATTCAGAGTCAGTGGCTTACTGAACAAAAACGTTTTTTTTGTTGTTGTTGTAGGGGGGGGGGTGCTAAACCAAATCCGCATCACCACCGCATATTGCGAAGGAGCAAAGCGACTGAGCGGGGGGAGGGGGAGGGAGATTTTGCATTTTTGGACTTGAAACTGTGCAATCTGGTGCATACCTAGATAGGAAATTCTGACTTGGCAACATGTATACTACAATGTACGTAAACGCGTCAAATATGCACCCCCAAAAATATTCTGTGAGATTATACAGTTCAAACAGTGCATCAAAAGCCACACTATTTATGATACAACAACATGAACATTGTATTCTAGACGTAGACAAGACCGATTCTCGAGGGAGCGAAACAATTACCGAGAGGGGGAAGGGTGATGGGAAGGTCTGATCGTAGGTTGGTGTCCGCCCGTGCACGGTAAGGGGGATTTTGCAATATTTAACTTGAAATCATGCTATCTGGTGCATACTTGGGAAGGAAATTTGACTTGACATGAAGCAAAATCTTATTGCACATCGAATAAAATCAGCCAGGACGTGGACTAGCTACCACAGAATTTTTAAAATTTCATTTTGGCCGACCTCGCGGCCCACCTGAGAGAGCTTCGCGGCCCACCAGTGGGCCGCGGCCCACCGGTTGAGAAACGCTGCTCTATAGGGAATGTGGTCATTACTATCCAACAATAGGAATTTAAGCATTATAGCATGTCTCTTTATAATTGTGATAAGTCTGCCTCGCGTATTTGCGCGCGTAACGCAAATAAATAGGAAACATATCGTTTTTAAACAGGTTTTGCATTCCTGGTACATTCCTAAACAGACTTCATTGATTTAAGTGATTGTTGCCTCATAATAACAAGGAACTCGCTCATTTTTAGGTTATACGTTTATCATACGTATAACCCATTGATTTCGTTCGAAATCGCACTATTAAGGTTATACATATATCATACGTATAACCTTATTGATTTCGTCAAGATTTTTCTTATTTATTTATTCTCCCCATCAATTTTGTTCGTCGCATATCTCAAGATCAGATGAATCAATTGCCATGAGTCTTCACATGATGATAGATCATGGTCTAACTTAGTGCAGTCAAACTTTTCATTGACGTCACATCAGTGTGACGTCATCAGGACGCCATATCGTAAAACATGACGAGAACAGCCCATTAGAGCTCTTCCCAAGTAAAGTACAGTTTAGTAGGGTTAAAGCTCATCAAATTCACCCTCTCAGTAACAGGGTATATTGAGGGGATTATTAAGATTAGAGACCAAGCGGAGGCAAGACCCTTCCATTGTTGTTGTTTTTGTTAATCTGACCACACAGTGAAGCCAACACTAAAAACTTGAAGGTTACTGGTGAACCTGTAACGTGTCTATACTCTACAAAAATAGAGCTTCCATATTTCTCTTCTAACGTGTTGTTCGCCTTATAGTAGGAGAATAATAAAATAGGGTTAGATTTTTGTAATGCCCCTTTAGTATGACGAAATCTATCATTGATATCATTCAGTATATATGAGGGTTAATGAATGGTAATAAACCTCATAAACGGCATTTGTTGTAAAAACTGACGTAAATTTTTTTAACCAGGAAGCAATGATCTTTTTAAATGAAACTTTCACACAACATTCAGACATATTATTACAATAATTTTGGTATTTTGGCAAATCATTTTGGCCCATTAGAAATGGACCACTTCTACAAAAAACACCAACAACAAACTAGGGTTCAAATAATCCTAGCACATCATTTTGATCCATTATAAACTGACCACCTCTACAAACAACACCAACAACAAACTCGGGTTCACGTAATCCAAGCACATAATTTTGGCCCATTAGAAATGGACCACTTCTACAAAAAACACCAACAACCAACTAGGGTTCAAATAATCCTAGCACATCATTTTGATCCATTAGAAACTGACCACCTCTACAAACAACACCAACAACAAACTAGGGTTCAAATAATCCTAGCACATAATTTTGGTCCATTAGAAACTGACCACCTCTACAAACAACACCAACAACAAACTCGGGTTCACGTAATCCTTGCACATCATTTTGGTCCATTAGAAACTGACCACCTCTACAAACAACACCAACAACAAACTAGGGTTCAAATAATCCTAGCACATCATTTTGGTCCATTAGAAACTGACTACCTCTACAAACAACACCAACAACAAACTAGGGTTGAAATAATCCTAGCACATCATTTTGGTCCATTAGAAACTGACCACCTCTACAAACAACACCAACAACAAACTCGGGTTGAAATAATCCTAGCACATCATTTTGGTCCATTAGAAACTGACCACCTCTACAAACAACACCAACAACAAACTCGGGTTCAAATAATCCTAGCACATCATTTTGGTCCATGTTAAAAGGACCACCTCTGCACACTGCTAAAGAACTCAAAAATAATCCCCTCAACTCTGCCCTGAAGCCATATAAACTAAGGTGGCCCATTCCCCTAAGAGGATTACAAAACTTCCTCTGTCAACTAAGGATTAGGAAGGTATTAGGAGCTAGATAGAGTGTGAATTTGATGAGCAAATTTTCTAATGGGATGTTCTCGTCATTATTCCAATTATCATGATATCTCAGTCATGCATCATCGATTTTCATTCAAATTTCGCATCAGTATTAATCAGGTCAATCGTCATATTTTTTAGCTCATGCGCATGCGCCTACACATGATGACGCGCGCGTACGCGTCCGTCAAATGAAAAAAAAGTCAAAAAATGCTCAAAACCCCAACCCAAGTAATTCACCATATGTTTCAGACAATTTTAACCCTAAAAGGGCCGGGCTATTTGAGGTCTTCAGCAGGCCCTAAGATCTCGGCCGCGGAGCGGCCGATCGCCGTGAAAATTTGCACGCATGATAAGTGAAGTGTATAGAATACAATGGTAATTTTTAATTTTTTTGAAAAACTCATTAATTTGCATATTTATGGTAATTTATGCAAATAAGTCATGAAATTCATATTTTTACCCATAAATCATATATTCTTCATAATTAAACTATGGTTTTCACTACATATATTCTTCAGAGCATGTGGAATAATAATACGACAAAAAAATGTGGAAGAGCCAGGTTCTTCCTTATGTTTTCTATTGTTTTGATAATTTCTTATGTATTTCTTTGTTTTTTAAAACTTATGTATTTTATTGTTTTTGTTGTTTATTTTATTTCTAACTATAATTTATCAATTTTGAACCCCAAAACCAACATATAAAATGAAAACACCACCAAATAACCAATGATATACCTCATTTTACGAAAATTGATATTTCCATATGTTTTGTACACAAATCACGAAATTGAGCGAAAGGTCACGTGACTTTATAACGGTAGGTCCGATTTTCGAAATTTTTGTTTTAAAATGTGCGCAAGACCCGAAAGAAAAAAGTCACCAAGCAGCGGCGCGTCATCTTACAGCGTTTTTGAGCAATACAAAAAATCGCGGAGGGGGGGGGGGCCATTATGGCCCCCCCCCCCCCCCCCCCCCCCCGGCCCTATTAGGGTTAAGCGTTTCAAACAATTCCGCGCGTGTGCGTCGGCGCCCACGTATTTGAGCGCCTAACGCAAATGAAGAGGACAAATTTCGTTTTTTTCACATATTTTGCGATCCTTTTACATTCTTAAATGCACCCTATAAATTTGAGCCATTCTTGACTTATAATAACGGAGTACGCGCGCGTCAAAGTCAAAATTACCCGCGCACGCAAAATGGCAAAACATGGTAAAAACATCCTTTTTTTATTCGTCCATAACTTTTGAAAAAGTCCACAACCAAGCAATTTTCCTTTAAAACTCGGATAGATTATGAGTTGTAGATACGAATTCATACCTCATTTATGCCGAGTAAATGTTATAAAGTCATCATATTGAGGGTTAAAGTTGAAATACGAGTTTTAACTGATTTTAATAGAATTAAAAATCGATTACATCGGACTTCTGCCCATATCTCGGTTATTTTTCATCGATTTTCTCCCATATTTTGATATGTTGTAGCTAAGGTTATGCTAAAAAAAGAAATGACGTCACAACTTTCCAACACTAGAAATATATCGCTTTTTCTTTATCGATTTTCTCCCAGAATTTGTTATGCTCTTAAGCATTTTGCGAAAAAACGCGCACACGCGCATGCGCGCGCGTTTTCGCGCGTACTGGCATTTTGCAACATAGAATCGCCGAATTTTCTCTGTTATCATATTTAGCCCATCTTTCCAAGCATTTTGATACCTTGTTCACCTTTTTCTGACTAGTAAAAACGCAATGAGCTTCCGTTCAAGAAACATGTCCGTTCTTGCTCTTAATACATAGCATATATGGGCAAAAACATGCCTATACAAAATTCATTGTAACTCTTCAGAATGGATGGGAACTCCCAAGTTTTTTTTCATATTTGGATAGATTATGAGTCGGAGATATGATTTCATGTCTCATTTGACCCTCAATTAACTCATGGCGTCATCATAATGGCCTCCGAACTCAAAATTTCAATTTGCATATTATGACGTCAGCATATTTTTGGAAAATTTATTGTATCTCTGTAAATATTGATCGATTTTCTTCCAAATTTTGATATGTTCTATCTGAGACAATTCTCTACAAATGTGATGATCACGATTTTTCATTTTGACAAAGGCATCATGGCGTATTTTTGCGATTTAAGGAGGCATGTCATTTTTTAACATTTTGCGTGTATTCTCTATGGGACATGACTTTTTTTCAAAACTGGATTCTACATTCCCGTCTTTCGCGACCAATATCTTCTTCGTTTTAGCTTCGTTTACGCTGAACTTCGAGTATGTTGTAGCTGAGACAATAAGCTATCTCAAATGAGCCCTTGATTATGTCTTTAATTTTAGTTCGACCAGCCCACCTATACTTGTTCTAAACAAGTATTACAATTCTAGTTATTCTTTATTTTTCTTATTTCCAATCACTTTTTTGTTAGCAAGATAACTTGAAAATGGCTCAATCAAGTGCCTTGAAATTTGGCACACATATATATAGGCATATGGACAAAGCAAAATAAGGTTTTGAACCCTGACCTTGACTGATGACGTCATCTAGGCGCCATTTTGTAAAATTTTCTGAATATCTTCTCATGATCATATCTTCATAACGAAAAGTTGTTTCTCATTCATATTTATCATGATCAAGGTCAATATCCGTCCGGTCAATTTCAGGTCAAAAAACGCGCGCGCGCAAAATTTTAAAATGTTCAAAATCGTCGCAAATTCATTTTGGATACGTTTTAGGCCATTTTAAGCATTTTACGAAAAAACGCGCACACGCGCATGCGCGCGCGTTTTCGCGCGTACTGGCATTTTGCAACATAGAATCGCCGAATTTTCTCTGTTATCATATTTAGCCCATCTTTCCAAGCATTTTGATACCTTGTTCACCTTTTTCTGACTAGTAAAAACGCAATGAGCTTCCGTTCAAGAAACATGTCCGTGCGCGCGAGCTCTTGTAATACATAGCATATATGGGCAAAAACATGCCTATACAAAATTCATTGTAACTCTTCAGAATGGATGGGAACTCCCAAGTTTTTTTTCATATTTGGATAGATTATGAGTCGGAGATATGATTTCATGTCTCATTTCACCCTCAATTAACTCATGGCGTCATCATAATGGCCTCCGAACTCAAAATTTCAATTTGCATATTATGACGTCAGCATATTTTTGGAAAATTTATTGTATCTCTGTAAATATTGATCGATTTTCTTCCAAATTTTGATATGTTCTATCTGAGACAATTCTCTACAAATGTGATGATCACGATTTTTCATTTTGACAAAGGCATCATGGCGTATTTTTGCGATTTAAGGAGGCATGTCATTTTTTAACATTTTGCGTGTATTCTCTATGGGACATGACTTTTTTTCAAAACTGGATTCTACATTCCCGTCTTTCGCGACCAATATCTTCTTCGTTTTAGCTTCGTTTACGCTGAACTTCGAGTATGTTGTAGCTGAGACAATAAGCTATCTCAAATGAGCCCTTGATTATGTCTTTAATTTTAGTTCGACCAGCCCACCTATACTTGTTCTAAACAAGTATTACAATTCTAGTTATTATTAGGTGGGCTGTACATCATACAGACCACCTCATAATTTCGTTAGAATTGCCTTTATTTATTAGGTGGGCTGTACATCATACAGACCACCTCATAATTTCGTTAGAATTGCCTTTATTTATTAGGTGGGCTGTACATCATACAGACCACCTCATAATTTCGTTAGAATTGCCTTTATTTATTTATTTATTTATTATTATTATTATTCTTTATTTTTCTTATTTCCAATCACTTTTTTGTTACCAAGATAACTTGAAAATGGCTCAATCAAGTGCCTTGAAATTTGGCACACATATATATAGGCATATGGACAAAGCAAAATAAGGTTTTGAACCCTGACCTTGACTGATGACGTCATCTAGGCGCCATTTTGTAAAATTTTCTGAATATCTTCTCATGATCATATCTTCATAACGAAAAGTTGTTTCTCATTCATATTTATCATGATCAAGGTCAATATCCGTCCGGTCAATTTCAGGTCAAAAAACGCGCGCGCATGCGTACGTGCGCGCGTTAGCGCGCGCGCAAAATTTTAAAATGTTCAAAATCGTCGCAAATTCATTTTGGATACGTTTTAGGCCATTTTAAGCATTTTACGAAAAAACGCGCACACGCGCATGCGCGCGCGTTTTCGCGCGTACTGGCATTTTGCAACATAGAATCGCCGAATTTTCTCTGTTATCATATTTAGCCCATCTTTCCAAGCATTTTGATACCTTGTTCACCTTTTTCTGACTAGTAAAAACGCAATGAGCTTCCGTTCAAGAAACATGTCCGTGCGCGCGAGCTCTTGTAATACATAGCATATATGGGCAAAAACATGCCTATACAAAATTCATTGTAACTCTTCAGAATGGATGGGAACTCCCAAGTTTTTTTTCATATTTGGATAGAATATGAGTCGGAGATATGATTTCATGTCTCATTTGATCCTCAATTAACTCATGGCGTCATCATAACGGCCTTCCAACTCAAAATTTCAATTTGCATATTATGACGTCAGCATATTTTTGGAAAATTGATTGTATCTCTGTAAATGTTGATCGATTTTCTTCCAAATTTTGATATGTTCTAGCTCAGACAATTTTCTACAAATGTAATAACCACGATTTTTCATTTTGACAAAGGCATCATGCCGTATTTTTGCGATTTAAGGAGGCATGTCATTTTTTAACATTTTGCGTGTATTCTCTATGGGACATGACTTTTTTTCAAAACTGGATTCTACATTCCCGTCTTTCGCGACCAATATCTTCTTCGTTTTAGCTTCGTTTACGCTGAACTTCGAGTATGTTGTAGCTGAGACAATAAGCTATCTCAAATGAGCCCTTGATTATGTCTTTAATTTTAGTTCGACCAGCCCACCTATACTTGTTCTAAACAAGTATTACAATTCTAGTTAGGTGGGCTGTACATCATACAGACCACCTCATAATTTCGTTAGAATTGCCTTTCTTTATTATTATTATTCTTTATTTTTCTTATTTCCAATCACTTTTTTGTTACCAAGATAACTTGAAAATGGCTCAATCAAGTGCCTTGAAATTTGGCACACATATATATAGGCATATGGACAAAGCAAAATAAGGTTTTGAACCCTGACCTTGACTGATGACGTCATCTAGGCGCCATTTTGTAAAATTTTCTGAATATCTTCTCATGATCATATCTTCATAACGAAAAGTTGTTTCTCATTCATATTTATCATGATCAAGGTCAATATCCGTCCGGTCAATTTCAGGTCAAAAAACGCGCGCGCATGCGTACGTGCGCGCGTCAGCACGCGCGCAAAATTTTAAAATGTTCAAAATCGTCGCAAATTCATTTTGGATACGTTTTAGGCCATTTTAAGCATTTTACGAAAAAACGCGCACACGCGCATGCGCGCGCGTTTTCGCGCATACTGGCATTTTGCATATCATATTTAGCCCATCTTTCCAAGCATTTTGATACCTTGTTCACCTTTTTCTGACTAGTAAAAACGCAATGAGCTTCCGTTCAAGAAACATGTCCGTGCGCGCGAGCTCTTGTAATACATAGCATATATGGGCAAAAACATGCCTATACAAAATTCATTGTAACTCTTCAGAATGGATGGGAACTCCCAAGTTTTTTTTCATATTTGGATAGATTATGAGTCGGAGATATGATTTCATGTCTCATTTGATCCTTAATTAACTCATGGCGTCATCATAACGGCCTTCCAACTCAAAATTTCAATTAGCATATTATGACGTCAGCATATTTTTGGAAAATTGATTGTATCTCTGTAAATGTTGATCGATTTTCTTCCAAATTTTGATATGTTCTAGCTCAGACAATTTTCTACAAATGTAATAACCACGATTTTTCATTTTGACAAAGGCATCATGGCGTATTTTTGCGATTTAAGGAGGCATGTCATTTTTTAACATTTTGCGTGTATTCTCTATGGGACATGACTTTTTTTCAAAACTGGATTCTACATTCCCGTCTTTCGCGACCAATATCTTCTTCGTTTTAGCTTCGTTTACGCTGAACTTCGAGTATGTTGTAGCTGAGACAATAAGCTATCTCAAATGAGCCCTTGATTATGTCTTTAATTTTAGTTCGACCAGCCCACCTATACTTGTTCTAAACAAGTATTACAATTCTAGTTTATTATTAGGTGGGCTGTACATCATACAGACCACCTCATAATTTCGTTAGAATTGCCTTTATTTATTTATTTATTTATTTATTTATTATTATTCTTTATTTTTCTTATTTCCAATCACTTTTTTGTTACCAAGATAACTTGAAAATGGCTCAATCAAGTGCCTTGAAATTTGGCACACATATATATAGGCATATGGACAAAGCAAAATAAGGTTTTGAACCCTGACCTTGACTGATGACGTCATCTAGGCGCCATTTTTTTTTTCAAAACTGGATTCTACATTCCCGTCTTTCGCGACCAATATCTTCTTCGTTTTAGCTTCGTTTACGCTGAACTTCGAGTATGTTGTAGCTGAGACAATAAGCTATCTCAAATGAGCCCTTGATTATGTCTTTAATTTTAGTTCGACCAGCCCACCTATACTTGTTCTAAACAAGTATTACAATTCTAGTTATTATTATTATTCTTTATTTTTCTTATTTCCAATCACTTTTTTGTTACCAAGATAACTTGAAAATGGCTCAATCAAGTGCCTTGAAATTTGGCACACATATATATAGGCATATGGACAAAGCAAAATAAGGTTTTGAACCCTGACCTTGACTGATGACGTCATCTAGGCGCCATTTTGTAAAATTTTCTGAATATCTTCTCATGATCATATCTTCATAACGAAAAGTTGTTTCTCATTCATATTTATCATGATCAAGGTCAATATCCGTCCGGTCAATTTCAGGTCAAAAAACGCGCGCGCATGCGTACGTGCGCGCGTCAGCGCGCGCGCAAAATTTTAAAATGTTCAAAATCGTCGCAAATTCATTTTGGATACGTTTTAGGCCATTTTAAGCATTTTACGAAAAAACGCGCACACGCGCATGCGCGCGCGTTTTCGCGCGTACTGGCATTTTGCAACATAGAATCGCCGAATTTTCTCTGTTATCATATTTAGCCCATCTTTCCAAGCATTTTGATACCTTGTTCACCTTTTTCTGACTAGTAAAAACGCAATGAGCTTCCGTTCAAGAAACATGTCCGTGCGCGCGAGCTCTTGTAATACATAGCATATATGGGCAAAAACATGCCTATACAAAATTCATTGTAACTCTTCAGAATGGATGGGAACTTCCAAGTTTTTTTTCATATTTGGATAGATTATGAGTCGGAGATATGATTTCATGTCTCATTTGACCCTCAATTAACTCATGGCGTCATCATAATGGCCTCCGAACTCAAAATTTCAATTTGCATATTATGACGTCAGCATATTTTTGGAAAATTGATTGTATCTCTGTAAATGTTGATCGATTTTCTTCCAAATTTTGATATGTTCTAGCTCAGACAATTTTCTACAAATGTAATAACCACGATTTTTCATTTTGACAAAGGCATCATGGCGTATTTTTGCGATTTAAGGAGGCATGTCATTTTTTAACATTTTGCGTGTATTCTCTATGGGACATGACTTTTTTTCAAAACTGGATTCTACATTCCCGTCTTTCGCGACCAATATCTTTTTCGTTTTAGCTTCGTTTACGCTGAACTTCGAGTATGTTGTAGCTGAGACAATAAGCTATCTCAAATGAGCCCTTGATTATGTCTTTAATTTTAGTTCGACCAGCCCACCTATACTTGTTCTAAACAAGTATTACAATTCTAGTTTATTATTATTATTTATTTTTCTTATTTCCAATCACTTTTTTGTTAGCAAGATAACTTGAAAATGGCTCAATCAAGTGCCTTGAAATTTGGCACACATATATATAGGCATATGGACAAAGCAAAATAAGGTTTTGAACCCTGACCTTGACTGATGACGTCATCTAGGCGCCATTTTGTAAAATTTTCTGAATATCTTCTCATGATCATATCTTCATAACGAAAAGTTGTTTCTCATTCATATTTATCATGATTAAGGTCAATATCCGTCCGGTCAATTCCAGGTCAAAAAACGCGCGCGCATGCGTACGTGCGCGCGTCAGCGCGCGCGCAAAATTTTAAAATGTTCAAAATCGTCGCAAATTCATTTTGGATACGTTTTAGGCCATTTTAAGCATTTTACGAAAAAACGCGCACACGCGCATGCGCGCGCGTTTTCGCGCGTACTGGCATTTTGCAACATAGAATCGCCGAATTTTCTCTGTTATCATATTTAGCCCATCTTTCCAAGCATTTTGATACCTTGTTCACCTTTTTCTGACTAGTAAAAACGCAATGAGCTTCCGTTCAAGAAACATGTCCGTGCGCGCGAGCTCTTGTAATACATAGCATATATGGGCAAAAACATGCCTATACAAAATTCATTGTAACTCTTCAGAATGGATGGGAACTCCCAAGTTTTGTTTCATATTTGGATAGATTATGAGTCGGAGATATGATTTCATGTCTCATTTGACCCTCAATTAACTCATGGCGTCATCATAATGGCCTCCGAACTCAAAATTTCAATTTGCATATTATGACGTCAGCATATTTTTGGAAAATTGATTGTATCTCTGTAAATGTTGATCGATTTTCTTCCAAATTTTGATATGTTCTAGCTGAGACAATTCTCTACAAATGTGATGATCACGATTTTTCATTTTGACAAAGGCATCATGGCGTATTTTTGCGATTTAAGGAGGCATGTCATTTTTTAACATTTTGCGTGTATTCTCTATGAGACATGACTTTTTTTCAAAACTGGATTCTACATTCCCGTCTTTCGCGACCAATATCTTCTTCGTTTTAGCTTCGTTTACGCTGAACTTCGAGTATGTTGTAGCTGAGACAATAAGCTATCTCAAATGCGCCCTTGATTATGTCTTTAATTTTAGTTCGACCAGCCCACCTATACTTGTTCTAAACAAGTATTACAATTCTAGTTATTATTATTATTCTTTATTTTTCTTATTTCCAATCACTTTTTTGTTACCAAGATAACTTGAAAATGGCTCAATCAAGTGCCTTGAAATTTGGCACACATATATATAGGCATATGGACAAAGCAAAATAAGGTTTTGAACCCTGACCTTGACTGATGACGTCATCTAGGGGCCATTTTGTAAAATTTTCTGAATATCTTCTCATGATCATATCTTCATAACGAAAAGTTGTTTCTCATTCATATTTATCATGATCAAGGTCAATATCCGTCCGGTCAATTTCAGGTCAAAAAACGCGCGCGCATGCGTACGTGCGCGCGTCAGCGCGCGCGCAAAATTTTAAAATGTTCAAAATCGTCTCAAATTCATTTTGGATACGTTTTAGGCCATTTTAAGCATTTTACGAAAAAACGCGCACACGCGCATGCGCGCGCGTTTTCGCGCGTACTGGCATTTTGCAACATAGAATCGCCGAATTTTCTCTGTTATCATATTTAGCCCATCTTTCCAAGCATTTTGATACCTTGTTCACCTTTTTCTGACTAGTAAAAACGCAATGAGCTTCCGTTCAAGAAACATGTCCGTGCGCGCGAGCTCTTGTAATACATAGCATATATGGGCAAAAACATGCCTATACAAAAATCATTGTAACTCTTCAGAATGGATGGGAACTCCCAATTTTTTTTCATATTTAGATAGATTATGAGTCGGAGATATGATTTCATGTCTCATTTGACCCTCAATTAACTCATGGCGTCATCATAACGGCCTTCCAACTCAAAATTTCAATTTGCATATTATGACGTCAGCATATTTTTGGAAAATTGATTGTATCTCTGTAAATGTTGATCGATTTTCTTCCAAATTTTGATATGTTCTAGCTCAGACAATTTTCTACAAATGTACTAACCACGATTTTTCATTTTGACAAAGGCATCATGGCGTATTTTTGCGATTTAAGGAGGCATGTCATTTTTTAACATTTTGCGTGTATTCTCTATGGGACATGACTTTTTTTCAAAACTGGATTCTACATTCCCGTCTTTCGCGACCAATATCTTCTTCGTTTTAGCTTCGTTTACGCTGAACTTCGAGTATGTTGTAGCTGAGACAATAAGCTATCTCAAATGAGCCCTTGATTATGTCTTTAATTTTAGTTCGACCAGCCCACCTATACTTGTTCTAAACAAGTATTACAATTCTAGTTTATTATTATTATTATTATTATTCTTTATTTTTCTTATTTCCAATCACTTTTTTGTGTGCAAGATAACTTGAAAATGGCTCAATCAAGTGCCTTGAAATTTGGCACACATATATATAGGCATATGGACAAAGCAAAATAAGGTTTTGAACCCTGACCTTGACTGATGACGTCATCTAGGCGCCATTTTGTAAAATTTTCTGAATATCTTCTCATGATCATATCTTCATAACGAAAAGTTGTTTCTCATTCATATTTATCATGATCAAGGTCAATATCCGTCCGGTCAATTTCAGGTCAAAAAACGCGCGCGCATGCGTACGTGCGCGCGTCAGCGCGCGCGCAAAATTTTAAAATGTTCAAAATCGTCGCAAATTCATTTTGGATACGTTTTAGGCCATTTTAAGCATTTTACGAAAAAACGCGCACACGCGCATGCGCGCGCGTTTTTGCGCGTACTGGCATTTTGCAACATAGAATCGCCGAATTTTCTCTGTTATCATATTTAGCCCATCTTTCCAAGCATTTTGATACCTTGTTCACCTTTTTCTGACTAGTAAAAACGCAATGAGCTTCCGTTCAAGAAACATGTCCGTGCGCGCGAGCTCTTGTAATACATAGCATATATGGGCAAAAACATGCCTATACAAAATTCATTGTAACTCTTCAGAATGGATGGGAACTCCCAAGTTTTTTTTCATATTTGGATAGATTATGAGTCGGAGATATGATTTCATGTCTCATTTGACCCTCAATTAACTCATGGCGTCATCATAATGGCCTCCGAACTCAAAATTTCAATTTGCATATTATGACGTCAGCATATTTTTGGAAAATTGATTGTATCTCTGTAAATGTTGATCGATTTTCTTCCAAATTTTGATATGTTCTAGCTCAGACAATTTTCTACAAATGTAATAACCACGATTTTTCATTTTGACAAAGGCATCATGGCGTATTTTTGCGATTAAAGGAGGCATGTCATTTTTTAACATTTTGCGTGTATTCTCTATGGGACATGACTTTTTTTCAAAACTGGATTCTACATTCCCGTCTTTCGCGACCAATATCTTCTTCGTTTTAGCTTCGTTTACGCTGAACTTCGAGTATGTTGTAGCTGAGACAATAAGCTATCTCAAATGAGCCCTTGATTATGTCTTTAATTTTAGTTCGACCAGCCCACCTATACTTGTTCTAAACAAGTATTACAATTCTAGTTAGGTGGGCTGTACATCATACAGACCACCTCATAATTTCGTTAGAATTGCCTTTATTATTAGGTGGGCTGTACATCATACAGACCACCTCATAATTTCGTTAGAATTGCCTTTATTAGGTGGGCTGTACATCATACAGACCACCTCATAATTTCGTTAGAATTGCCTTTATTTATTAGGTGGGCTGTACATCATACAGACCACCTCATAATTTCGTTAGAATTGCCTTTATTTATTTATTTATTTATTATTATTATTCTTTATTTTTCTTATTTCCAATCACTTTTTTGTTACCAAGATAACTTGAAAATGGCTCAATCAAGTGCCTTGAAATTTGGCACACATATATATAGGCATATGGACAAAGCAAAATAAGGTTTTGAACCCTGACCTTGACTGATGACGTCATCTAGGCGCCATTTTGTAAAATTTTCTGAATATCTTCTCATGATCATATCTTCATAACGAAAAGTTGTTTCTCATTCATATTTATCATGATCAAAGTCAATATCCGTCCGGTCAATTTCAGGTCAAAAAACGCGCGCGCATGCGTACGTGCGCGCGTCAGCGCGCGCGCAAAATTTTAAAATGTTCAAAATCGTCGCAAATTCATTTTGGATACGTTTTAGGCCATTTTAAGCATTTTACGAAAAAACGCGCACACGCGCATGCGCGCGCGTTTTCGCGCGTACTGGCATTTTGCAACATAGAATCGCCGAATTTTCTCTGTTATCATATTTAGCCCATCTTTCCAAGCATTTTGATACCTTGTTCACCTTTTTCTGACTAGTAAAAACGCAATGAGCTTCCGTTCAAGAAACATGTCCGTGCGCGCGAGCTCTTGTAATACATAGCATATATGGGCAAAAACATGCCTATACAAAATTCATTGTAACTCTTCAGAATGGATGGGAACTCCCAAGTTTTTTTTCATATTTGGATAGATTATGAGTCGGAGATATGATTTCATGTCTCATTTGACCCTCAATTAACTCATGGCGTCATCATAATGGCCTCCGAACTCAAAATTTCAATTTGCATATTATGACGTCAGCATATTTTTGGAAAATTGATTGTATCTCTGTAAATGTTGATCGATTTTCTTCCAAATTTTGATATGTTCTAGCTCAGACAATTTTCTACAAATGTAATAACCACAATTTTTCATTTTGACAAAGGCATCATGGCGTATTTTTGCGATTTAAGGAGGCATGTCATTTTTTAACATTTTGCGTGTATTCTCTATGGGACATGATTTTTTTTCAAAACTGGATTCTACATTCCCGTCTTTCGCGACAAATATCTTCTTCGTTTTAGCTTCGTTTACGCTGAACTTCGAGTATGTTGTAGCTGAGACAATAAGCTATCTCAAATGAGCCCTTGATTATGTCTTTAATTTTAGTTCGACCAGCCCACCTATACTTGTTCTAAACAAGTATTACAATTCTAGTTTATTATTATTATTATTATTATTCTTTATTTTTCTTATTTCCAATCACTTTTTTGTGTGCAAGATAACTTGAAAATGGCTCAATCAAGTGCCTTGAAATTTGGCACACATATATATAGGCATATGGACAAAGCAAAATAAGGTTTTGAACCCTGACCTTGACTGATGACGTCATCTAGGCGCCATTTTGTAAAATTTTCTGAATATCTTCTCATGATCATATCTTCATAACGAAAAGTTGTTTCTCATTCATATTTATCATGATCAAGGTCAATATCCGTCCGGTCAATTTCAGGTCAAAAAACGCGCGCGCATGCGTACGTGCGCGCGTCAGCGCGCGCGCAAAATTTTAAAATGTTCAAAATCGTCGCAAATTCATTTTGGATACGTTTTAGGCCATTTTAAGCATTTTACGAAAAAACGCGCACACGCGCATGCGCGCGCGTTTTTGCGCGTACTGGCATTTTGCAACATAGAATCGCCGAATTTTCTCTGTTATCATATTAAGCCCATCTTTCCAAGCATTTTGATACCTTGTTCACCTTTTTCTGACTAGTAAAAACGCAATGAGCTTCCGTTCAAGAAACATGTCCGTGCGCGCGAGCTCTTGTAATACATAGCATATATGGGCAAAAACATGCCTATACAAAATTCATTGTAACTCTTCAGAATGGATGGGAACTCCCAAGTTTTTTTTCATATTTGGATAGATTATGAGTCGGAGATATGATTTCATGTCTCATTTGACCCTCAATTAACTCATGGCGTCATCATAATGGCCTCCGAACTCAAAATTTCAATTTGCATATTATGACGTCAGCATATTTTTGGAAAATTGATTGTATCTCTGTAAATGTTGATCGATTTTCTTCCAAATTTTGATATGTTCTAGCTCAGACAATTTTCTATAAATGTAATAACCACGATTTTTCATTTTGACAAAGGCATCATGGCGTATTTTTGCGATTTAAGGAGGCATGTCATTTTTTAACATTTTGCGTGTATTCTCTATGGGACATGACTTTTTTTCAAAACTGGATTCTACATTCCCGTCTTTCGCGACCAATATCTTCTTCGTTTTAGCTTCGTTTACGCTGAACTTCGAGTATGTTGTAGCTGAGACAATAAGCTATCTCAAATGAGCCCTTGATTATGTCTTTAATTTTAGTTCGACCAGCCCACCTATACTTGTTCTAAACAAGTATTACAATTCTAGTTTATTTTTCTTATTTCCAATCACTTTTTTGTTAGCAAGATAACTTGAAAATGGCTCAATCAAGTACCTTGAAATTTGGCACACATATATATAGGCATATGGACAAAGCAAAATAAGGTTTTGAACCCTGACCTTGACTGATGGCGTCATCTAGGCGCCATTTTGTAAAATTTTCTGAATATCTTCTCATGATCATATCTTCATAACGAAAAGTTGTTTCTCATTCATATTTATCATGATCAAGGTCAATATCCGTCCGGTCAATTTCAGGTCAAAAAACGCGCGCGCATGCGTACGTGCGCGCGTCAGCGCGCGCGCAAAATTTTAAAATGTTCAAAATCGTCGCAAATTCATTTTGGATACGTTTTAGGCCATTTTAAGCATTTTACGAAAAAACGCGCACACGCGCATGCGCGCGCGTTTTCGCGCGTACTGGCATTTTGCAACATAGAATCGCCGAATTTTCTCTGTTATCATATTTAGCCCATCTTTCCAAGCATTTTGATACCTTGTTCACCTTTTTCTGACTAGTAAAAACGCAATGAGCTTCCGTTCAAGAAACATGTCCGTGCGCGCGAGCTCTTGTAATACATAGCATATATGGGCAAAAACATGCCTATACAAAATTCATTGTAACTCTTCAGAATGGATGGGAACTCCCAAGTTTTTTTTCATATTTGGATAGATTATGAGTCGGAGATATGATTTCATGTCTCATTTGACCCTCAATTAACTCATGGCGTCATCATAATGGCCTCCGAACTCAAAATTTCAATTTGCATATTATGACGTCAGCATATTTTTGGAAAATTGATTGTATCTCTGTAAATGTTGATCGATTTTCTTCCAAATTTTGATATGTTCTAGCTGAGACAATTCTCTACAAATGTGATAATCACAATTTTTCATTTTGACAAAGGCATCATGGCGTATTTTTGCGATTTAAGGAGGCATGTCATTTTTTAACATTTTGCGTGTATTCTCTATGGGACATGACTTTTTTTCAAAACTGGATTCTACATTCCCGTCTTTCGCGACCAATATCTTCTTCGTTTTAGCTTCGTTTACGCTGAACTTCGAGTATGTTGTAGCTGAGACAATAAGCTATCTCAAGTGAGCCCTTGATTATGTCTTTAATTTTAGTTCGACCAGCCCACCTATACTTGTTCTAAACAAGTATTACAATTCTAGTTATTATTATTATTATTCTTTATTTTTCTTATTTCCAATCACTTTTTTGTTAGCAAGATAACTTGAAAATGGCTCAATCAAGTGCCTTGAAATTTGGCACACATATATATAGGCATATGGACAAAGCAAAATAAGGTTTTGAACCCTGACCTTGACTGATGACGTCATCTAGGCGCCATTTTGTAAAATTTTCTGAATATCTTCTCATGATCATATCTTCATAACTAAAAGTTGTTTCTCATTCATATTTATCATGATTAAGGTCAATATCCGTCCGGTCAATTTCAGGTCAAAAAACGCGCGCGCATGCGTACGTGCGCGCGTCAGCGCGCGCGCAAAATTTTAAAATGTTCAAAATCGTCGCAAATTCATTTTGGATACGTTTTAGGCCATTTTAAGCATTTTATGAAAAAACGCGCACACGCGCATGCGCGCGCGTTTTCGCGCGTACTGGCATTTTGCAACATAGAATCGCCGAATTTTCTCTGTTATCATATTTAGCCCATCTTTCCAAGCATTTTGATACCTTGTTCACCTTTTTCTGACTAGTAAAAACGCAATGAGCTTCCGTTCAAGAAACATGTCCGTGCGCGCGAGCTCTTGTAATACATAGCATATATGGGCAAAAACATGCCTATACAAAATTCATTGTAACTCTTCAGAATGGATGGGAACTCCCAAGTTTTTTTTCATATTTGGATAGATTATGAGTCGGAGATATGATTTCATGTCTCATTTGACCCTCAATTAACTCATGGCGTCATCATAATGGCCTCCGAGCTCAAAATTTCAATTTGCATATTATGACGTCAGCATATTTTTGGAAAATTGATTGTATCTCTGTAAATGTTGATCGATTTTCTTCCAAATTTTGATATGTTCTAGCTGAGACAATTCTCTACAAATGTGATAATCACAATTTTTCATTTTGACAAAGGCATCATGGCGTATTTTTGCGATTTAAGGAGGCATGTCATTTTTTAACATTTTGCGTGTATTCTCTATGGGACATGACTTTTTTTCAAAACTGGATTCTACATTCCCGTCTTTCGCGACCAATATCTTCTTCGTTTTAGCTTCGTTTACGCTGAACTTCGAGTATGTTGTAGCTGAGACAATAAGCTATCTCAAGTGAGCCCTTGATTATGTCTTTAATTTTAGTTCGACCAGCCCACCTATACTTGTTCTAAACAAGTATTACAATTCTAGTTATTATTAGGTGGGCTGTACATCATACAGACCACCTCATAATTTCGTTAGAATTGCCTTATTAGGTGGGCTGTACATCATACAGACCACCTCATAATTTCGTTAGAATTGCCTTTATTTATTTATTTATTATTATTATTAGGTGGGCTGTACATCATACAGACCACCTCATAATTTCGTTAGAATTGCCTTTATATTATTATTATTATTATTCTTTATTTTTCTATTTCCAATCACTTTTTGTTACCACGATAACTTTGAAAATGGCTCAATCAAGTGCCTTGAATTTGGCACACATATATATAGGCATATGGACAAAGCAAAATAAGGTTTTTGAACCCCTGACCTTGACTGATGACGTCATCTAGCGCCATTTTGTAAAATTTTCTGAATATCTTCTCATGATCATATTTCATAACGAAAAGTTGTTTCTCATTCATATTTATCATGATCAAGGTCAAAATCCGTCCGGTCAATTTCAGGTCAAAAAACGCGCGCGCATGCGTACGTTGCGCGCGTCAGCGCGCGCGCAAAATTTTAAAATGTTCAAAATCGTCGCAAATTCATTTTGGATACGTTTTAGGCCATTTTAAGCATTTTACGAAAAAACGCGCACACGCGCATGCGCGCGCGTTTTCGCGCGTACTGGCATTTTGCAACATAGAATCGCCGAATTTCTCTGTTATCATATTTAGCCCATCTTTCCAAGCATTTTGATACCTTGTTCACCATTTTCTGACTAGTAAAAACGCAATGAGCTTCCGTTCAAGAAACATGTCCGTGCGCGCGAGCTCTTGTAATACATAGCATATATGGCAAAAAAACATGCCTATACAAAATTCATTGTAACTCTTCAGAATGGATGGGAACTCCCAAGTTTTTTTCATATTTTGGATAGATTATGAGTCGGAGATATGATTTCATGTCTCATTTGACCCTCAATTAACTCATGGCGTAATCATAATGGCCTCCGAACTCAAAATTTCAATTTGCATATTATGACGTCAGCATATTTTGAAAAATTGATTGTATCTCTGTAAATTATGATCGATTTTCTTCCAATTTTGAAATGTTCTAGCTGAGACAATTCTCTACAATGTGATTAATCACGATTTTTTCATTTTGACAAAGGCATCATGGCGTATTTTTGCGATATTTAAGGAGGCATGTCATTTTGTAACATTTTGCGTGTATTCTCTATGGGACATGACTTTTTTTCAAAACTGGATTCTACATTCCCGTCTTTCGCGACCAATATCTTCTTCGTTTTAGCTTCGTTTACGCTGAACTTCGAGTATGTTGTAGCTGAGACAATAAGCTATCTCAAATGAGCCCTTGATTATGTCTTTAATTTTAGTTCGACCAGCCCACCTATACTTGTTCTAAACAAGTATTACAATTCTAGTTTATTATTATCTTTATTTTTCTTATTTCCAATCACTTTTTTGTTAGCAAGATAACTTGAAAATGGCTCAATCAAGTGCCTTGAAATTTGGCACACATATATATAGGCATATGGACAAAGCAAAATAAGGTTTTGAACCCTGACCTTGACTGATGACGTCATCTAGGCGCCATTTGTAAAATTTTCTGAATATCTTCTCATATTCATATCTTTCATAACGAAAAGTTGTTTCTCATTCATATTTATCATGATCAAGGTCAATATCCGTCCGGTCAATTTCAGGTCAAAAAACGCGCGCGCATGCGTACGTGCGCGCGTTCAGCGCGCGCGCAAATTTTAAAATGTTCAAAATCGTCGCAAATTCATTTTGGATACGTTTAGGCCATTTTAAGCATTTTACGAAAAAACGCGCACACGCGCATGCGCGCGCGTTTTCGCGCGTACTGGCATTTTGCAACATAGAATCCCCGAATTTTCTCTGTTCATATTTTAGCCCATCTTCCAAGCATTTTGATACCTTGTTCACCTTTTCTGACTAGTAAAAACGCAATGAGCTTCCGTTCAAGAAACATGTCCGGCGCGCGAGCTCTTGTAATACATAGCATATATGGGGCAAAACATGCCTATACAAAATTCATTGTAACTCTTCAGAAATGGATGGGAACTCCAAGTTTTTTTTCATATTTGGCTAGATTATGAGTCGGAGATATGATTTCATGTCTCATTTGACCCTCAATTAACTCATGCGTCATCATAATGGCCTCCGAACTCAAAATTTCAATTTGCATATTATGAGCGTCAGCATATATTTTTGGAAAATTTATTGTATCTCTGTAAATATTGATCGATTTTCTTCCAAATTTTGATATGTTCTATCTGAGACATTCTCTACAAATGTGATGATCACGATTTTTCATTTTGACAAAGGCATCATGGGTATTTTTGCGATTTAAGGAGGTATGTCATTTTTTCACATTTTGCGTGTATTCTCTATGAGACATGACCTTTTTTCAAAACTGGATTCTACATTCCCGTCTTTCGCGACCAATATCTTCTTCGTTCTAGCTTCGTTTACGCTGAACTTCGAGTATGTTGTAGCTGAGACAATAAGCTATCTCAAATGAGCCCTTGATTATGTCTTTAATTTTAGTTCGACCAGCCCACCTATACTTGTTCTAAACAAGTATTACAATTCTAGTTATTATTATTCTTTATTTTTTATTTCCAATCACTTTTTTGTGTGCAAGATAACTTGAAAATGGCTCAATCAAGTGCCTTGAAATTTGGCACACATATATATAGGCATATGGACAAAGCAAATAAGGTTTTGAACCCTGACCTTGACTGATGACGTCATCTAGGCGCCATTTTGTAAAATTTTCTGAATATCTTCTCATGATCATATCTTCATAACGAAAAGTTGTTTCTCATTCATATTTATCATGATCAAGGTCAATATCCGTCCGGTCATTTCAGGTCAAAAACGCGCGCGCATGCGTACGTGCGCGCGTCAGCGCGCGCGCAAAATTTTAAAATGTTCAAAATCGTCGCAAATTCATTTTGGATACGTTTTAGGCCATTTTAAGCATTTTACGAAAAACGCGCACACGCGCATGCGCGCGCGTTTTCGCGCGTACTGGCATTTTGCACATAGAATCGCCCGAATTTTCTCTGTTATCATATTTAGCCATCTTTCCAAGCATTTTGATACCTTGTTCACCTTTTTCTGACTAGTAAAAACGCAATGAGCTTCCGTTCAAGAAACATGTCCGTGCGCGCGAGCTCTTGTAATACATAGCATATATGGGCAAAACATGCCTATACAAAATTCATTGTAACTCTTCAGAATGGATGGGAACTCCCAAGTTTTTTTTCATATTTGGATAGATTATGAGTCGGAGATATGATTTCATGTCTCATTTGACCCTCAATTAACTCATGGCGTCATCATAATGGCTCCGAACTCAAAATTTCAATTTGCATATTATGACGTCAGCATATTTTTGGAAAATTGATTGTATCTCTGTAAATGTTGATCGATTTTCTTCCAAATTTTGATATGTTCTAGCTGAGACAATTCTCTACAAATGTGATAATCACGATTTTTCATTTTGACAAAGGCATCATGGCGTATTTTTGCGATTTAAGGAGGCATGTCATTTTTTAACATTTTGCGTGTATTCTCTATGGGACATGACTTTTTTTCAAAACTGGATTCTACATTCCCGTCTTTCGCGACCAATATCTTCTTCGTTTTAGCTTCGTTTACGCTGAACTTCGAGTATGTTGTAGCTGAGACAATAAGCTATCTCAAATGAGCCCTTGATTATGTCTTTAATTTTAGTTCGACCAGCCCACCTATACTTGTTCTAAACAAGTATTACAATTCTAGTTTATTATTATTATTATTATTAGGTGGGCTGTACATCATACAGACCACCTCATAATTTCGTTAGAATTGCCTTTATTATTATTATTCTTTATTTTTCTTATTTCCAATCACTTTTTTGTTAGCAAGATAACTTGAAAATGGCTGAATCAAGTGCCTTGAAATTTGGCACACATATATATAGGCATATGGACAAAGCAAAATAAGGTTTTGAACCCTGACCTTGACTGATGACGTCATCTAGGCGCCATTTTGTAAAATTTTCTGAATATCTTCTCATGATCATATCTTCATAACGAAAAGTTGTTTCTCATTCATATTTATCATGATCAAGGTCAATATCCGTCCGGTCAATTTCAGGTCAAAAAACGCGCGCGCATGCGTACGTGCGCGCGTCAGCGCGCGCGCAAAATTTTAAAATGTTCAAAATCGTCGCAAATTCATTTTGGATACGTTTTAGGCCATTTTAAGCATTTTACGAAAAAACGCGCACACGCGCATGCGCGCGCGTTTTCGCGCGTACTGGCATTTTGCAACATAGAATCGCCGAATTTTCTCTGTTATCATATTTAGCCCATCTTTCCAAGCATTTTGATACCTTGTTCACCTTTTTCTGACTAGTAAAAACGCAATGAGCTTCCGTTCAAGAAACATGTCCGTGCGCGCGAGCTCTTGTAATACATAGCATATATGGGCAAAAACATGCCTATACAAAATTCATTGTAACTCTTCAGAATCGATGGGAACTCCCAAGTTTTTTTTCATATTTGGATAGATTATGAGTCGGAGATATGATTTCATGTCTCATTTGACCCTCAATTAACTCATGGCGTCATCATAATGGCCTCCGAACTCAAAATTTCAATTAGCATATTATGACGTCAGCATATTTTTAGAAAATTGATTGTATCTCTGTAAATGTTGATCGATTTTCTTCCAAATTTTGATATGTTCTAGCTCAGACAATTTTCTACAAATGTAATAACCACGATTTTTCATTTTGACAAAAGCATCATGGCGTATTTTTGCGATTTAAGGAGGCATGTCATTTTTTAACATTTTGCGTGTATTCTCTATGGGACATGACTTTTTTTCAAAACTGGATTCTACATTCCCGTCTTTCGCGACCAATATCTTCTTCGTTTTAGCTTCGTTTACGCTGAACTTCGAGTATGTTGTAGCTGAGACAATAAGCTATCTCAAATGAGCCCTTGATTATGTCTTTAATTTTAGTTCGACCAGCCCACCTATACTTGTTCTAAACAAGTATTACAATTCTAGTTTATTATTAGGTGGGCTGTACATCATACAGACCACCTCATAATTTCGTTAGAATTGCCTTTATTATTATTATTATTATTATTATTCTTTATTTTTCTTATTTCCAATCACTTTTTTGTTACCAAGATAACTTGAAAATGGCTCAATCAAGTGCCTTGAAATTTGGCACACATATATATAGGCATATGGACAAAGCAAAATAAGGTTTTGAACCCTGACCTTGACTGATGACGTCATCTAGGCGCCATTTTGTAAAATTTTCTGAATATCTTCTCATGATCATATCTTCATAACGAAAAGTTGTTTCTCATTCATATTTATCATGATCAAGGTCAATATCCGTCCGGTCAATTTCAGGTCAAAAAACGCGCGCGCATGCGTACGTGCGCGCGTCAGCGCGCGCGCAAAATTTTAAAATGTTCAAAATCGTCGCAAATTCATTTTGGATACGTTTTAGGCCATTTTAAGCATTTTACGAAAAAACGCGCACACGCGCATGCGCGCGCGTTTTCGCGCGTACTGGCATTTTGCAACATAGAATCGCCGAATTTTCTCTGTTATCATATTTAGCCCATCTTTCCAAGCATTTTGATACCTTGTTCACCTTTTTCTGACTAGTAAAAACGCAATGAGCTTCCGTTCAAGAAACATGTCCGTGCGCGCGAGCTCTTGTAATACATAGCATATATGGGCAAAAACATGCCTATACAAAATTCATTGTAACTCTTCAGAATGGATGGGAACTCTCAAGTTTTTTTTCATATTTGGATAGATTATGAGTCGGAGATATGATTTCATGTCTCATTTGACCCTCAATTAACTCATGGCGTCATCATAATGGCCTCCGAACTCAAAATTTCAATTTGCATATTATGACGTCAGCATATTTTTGGAAAATTTATTGTATCTCTGTAAATATTGATCGATTTTCTTCCAAATTTTGATATGTTCTATCTGAGACAATTCTCTACAAATGTGATGATCACGATTTTTCATTTTGACAAAGGCATCATGGCGTATTTTTGCGATTTAAGGAGGTATGTCATTTTTTCACATTTTGCGTGTATTCTCTATGGGACATGACTTTTTTTTTTCAAAACTGGATTCTACATTCCCGTCTTTCGCGACCATTATCTTCTTCGTTTTAGCTTCGTTTACGCTGAACTTCGAGTATGTTGTAGCTGAGACAATAAGCTATCTCAAATGAGCCCTTGATTATGTCTTTAATTTTAGTTCGACCAGCCCACCTATACTTGTTCTAAACAAGTATTACAATTCTAGTTATTATTATTATTATTTATTTTTCTTATTTCCAATCACTTTTTTGTTAGCAAGATAACTTGAAAATGGCTCAATCAAGTGCCTTGAAATTTGGCACACATATATATAGGCATATGGACAAAGCAAAATAAGGTTTTGAACCCTGACCTTGACTGATGACGTCATCTAGGCGCCATTTTGTAAAATTTTCTGAATATCTTCTCATGATCATATCTTCATAACGAAAAGTTGTTTCTCATTCATATTTATCATGATCAAGGTCAATATCCGTCCGGTCAATTTCAGGTCAAAAACGCGCGCGCATGCGTACGTGCGCGCGTCAGCGCGCGCGCAAAATTTTAAAATGTTCAAAATCGTCGCAAATTCATTTTGGATACGTTTTAGGCCATTTTAAGCATTTTACGAAAAAACGCGCACACGCGCATGCGCGCGCGTTTTCGCGCGTACTGGCATTTTGCAACATAGAATCGCCGAATTTTCTCTGTTATCATATTTAGCCCATCTTTCCAAGCATTTTGATACCTTGTTCACCTTTTTCTGACTAGTAAAAACGCAATGAGCTTCCGTTCAAGAAACATGTCCGTGCGCGCGAGCTCTTGTAATACATAGCATATATATGGGCAAAAACATGCCTATACAAATTCATTGTAACTCTTCAGAATGGATGCGAACTCCCAAGTTTTTTTCATATTTGGATAGATTATGAGTCGGAGATATGATTTCATGTCTCATTTGACCCTCAATTAACTCATGGCGTCATCATAACGGCCTTCCAACTCAAAATTTCAATTAGCATATTATGACGTCAGCATATTTTTGGAAAATTGATTGTATCTCTGTAAATGTTGATCGATTTTCTTCCAAATTTTGATATGTTCTAGCTCAGACAATTTTCTACAAATGTAATAACCACGATTTTTCATTTTGACAAAGGCATCATGGCGTATTTTTGCGATTTAAGGAGGCATGTCATTTTTTTAACATTTTGCGTGTATTCTCTATGGGACATGACTTTTTTTCAAAACTGGATTCTACATTCCCGTCTTTCGCGACCAATATCTTCTTCGTTTTAGCTTCGTTTACGCTGAACTTCGAGTATGTTGTAGCTGAGACAATAAGCTATCTCAAATGAGCCCTTGATTATGTCTTTAATTTTAGTTCGACCAGCCCACCTATACTTGTTCTAAACAAGTATTACAATTCTAGTATTATTATTATTCTTCTTTATTTTTCTTATTTCCAATCACTTTTTTGTGTGCAAGATAACTTGAAAATGGCTCAATCAAGTGCCTTGAAATTTGGCACACATATATATAGGCATATGGACAAAGCAAAATAAGGTTTTGAACCCTGACCTTGACTGATGACGTCATCTAGGCGCCATTTTGTAAAATTTTCTGAATATCTTCTCATGATCATATCTTCATAACGAAAAGTTGTTTCTCATTCATATTTATCATGATCAAGGTCAATATCCGTCCGGTCAATTTCAGGTCAAAAAACGCGCGCGCATGCGTACGTGGGCGCGTCAGCGCGCGCGCAAAATTTTAAAATGTTCAAAATCGTCGCAAATTCATTTTGGATACGTTTTAGGCCATTTTAAGCATTTTACTAAAAAACGCGCACACGCGCATGCGCGCGCGTTTTCGCGCGTACTGGCATTTTGCAACATAGAATCGCCGAATTTTCTCTGTTATCATATTAAGCCCATCTTTCCAAGCATTTTGATACCTTGTTCACCTTTTTCTGACTAGTAAAAACGCAATGAGCTTCCGTTCAAGAAACATGTCCGTGCGCGCGAGCTCTTGTAATACATAGCATATATGGGCAAAAACATGCCTATACAAAATTCATTGTAACTCTTCAGAATGGATGGGAACTCCCAAGTTTTTTTTATATTTGGATAGATTATGAGTCGGAGATATGATTCCATGTCTCATTTGACCCTCAATTAACTCATGGCGTCATCATAATGGCCTCCGAACTCAAAATTTCAATTTGCATATTATGACGTCAGCATATTTTTGGAAAATTTATTGTATCTCTGTAAATATTGATCGATTTTCTTCCAAATTTTGATATGTTCTATCTGAGACAATTCTCTACAAATGTGATGATCACGATTTTTTATTTTGACAAAGGCATCATGGCGTATTTTTGCGATTTAAGGAGGTATGTCATTTTTTCACATTTTGCGTGTATTCTCTATGGGACATGACTTTTTTTCAAAACTGGATTCTACATTCCCGTCTTTCGCGACCAATATCTTCTTCCTTTTAGCTTCGTTTACGCTGAACTTCGAGTATGTTGTAGCTGAGACAATAAGCTATCTCAAATGAGCCCTTGATTATGTCTTTAATTTTAGTTCGACCAGCCCACCTATACTTGTTCTAAACAAGTATTACAATTCTAGTTATTATTTATTGTTTCTTATTTCCAATCACTTTTTTGTTAGCAAGATAACTTGAAAATGGCTCAATCAAGTGCCTTGAAATTTGGCACACATATATATAGGCATATGGACAAAGCAAAATAAGGTTTTGAACCCTGACCTTGACTGATGACGTCATCTAGGCGCCATTTTGTAAAATTTTCTGAATATCTTCTCATGATCATATCTTCATAACGAAAAGTTGTTTCTCATTCATATTTATCATGATCAAGGTCAATATCCGTCCGGTCAATTTCAGGTCAAAAAACGCGCGGCATGCGTACGTGCGCGCGTCAGCGCGCGCGCAAAATTATTAAAATGTTCAAAATCGTCGCAATTCATTTTGGATACGTTTTAGCCATTTTAAGCATTTTACGAAAAAACGCGCACACGCGCATGCGCGCGCGTTTTCGCGCGTACTGGCATTTGCAACATAGAATCGCCGAATTTTCTCTGTTATCATATTTAGCCCATCTTTCCAAGCATTTTGATACCTTGTTCACCCTTTTTCTGACTAGTAAAAACGCAATGAGCTTCCGTCAAGAAACATGTCCCGTGGCGCGCGAGCTCTTGTAATACATAGCATATATGGGGCAAAAACATGCCTATACAAAATTCATTGTAACTCTTCAGAATGGATGGGAACTCCCAATTTTTTTTCCATATTTAGATAGATTATGAGTCGGAGATATGATTTCATGTCTCATTTGACCCTCAATTAACACATGGCGTCATCATAACGGCTCTTCCAACTCAAAATTTCAATTAGCATATTATGACGTCAGCATATTTTGGAAAATTGATTGTATCTCTGTAAATGTTGATCGATTTCTTCCAAATTTTGATATGTTCTAGCTCAGACAATTTTCTACAAATATAATGACCACGATTTCTCATTTTGACAAAGGCATCATGGCGTATTTTTGCGATTAAGACGGCATGTCATTTTTTAACATTTTGCGTGTATTCTCTATGGGACATGACTTTTTTCAAACTGGATTCTACATTCCCGTCTTTCGCGACCAATATCTTCTTCGTTTTAGCTTCGTTTACGCTGAACTTCGAGGTATGTTGTAGCTGAGACAATAAGCTATCTCAAATGAGCCCTTGATTATGTCTTTAATTTTAGTTCGACCAGCCCACCTATACTTGTTCTAACAAGTATTACAATTCTAGTTATTCTTTATTTTTCTTATTTCCAATCACTTTTTTGTTAGCAAGATAACTTGAAAATGGCTCAATCAAGTTCCTTGAAATTTGGCACACATATATATAGGCATATGGACAAGCAAAATAAGGTTTTGAACCCTGACCTTGACTGATGACGTCATCTAGGCGCCATTTTGTAAAATTTTCTGAATATCTTCTCATGATCTATCTTCATAACGAAAAGTTGTTTCTCATTCATATTTATCATGATCAAGGTCAATATCCGTCCGGTCAATTTCAGGTCAAAAAACGCGCGCGCATGCGATACGTGCGCGCGTCAGCGCGCGCGCAAAATTTTAAAATGTTCAAAATCGTCGCAAAATCATTTTGGATACGTTTTAGGCCATTTTAAGCATTTTACGAAAAAACGCGCACACGCGCATGCGCGCGCGTTTTCTCGCGTACTGGCATTTTGCAACATATAATCGCCGAATTTTCTCTGTTATCATATTTAGCCCATCTTTCCAAGCATTTTTGATACCTTGTTCAACCTTTTTCTGACTAGTAAAACGCAATGAGCTTCCGTTCAAGAAACATGTCCGTGCGCGCGAGCTCTTGTAATACATAGCATATATGGGCAAAAACATGCCTATACAAAATTCATTGTAACTCTTCAGAATGGATGGGAACTCCCAAGTTTTTTTTCATATTTGGATAGATTATGAGTCGGAGATATGATTTCATGTCTCATTTGATCCTCAATTAACTCATGGCGTCCATCATAATGGCCTCCGAACTCAAAATTTCAATTTGCATATTATGACGTCAGCATATTTTTGGAAAATTTATTGTATCTCTGTAAATATTGATCGATTTTCTTCCAAATTTTGATATGTTCTATCTGAGACATTCTCTACAAATGTGATGATCACGATTTTCATTTTGACAAAGGCATCATGGCGTATTTTTGCGATTTAAGGAGGGCATGTCATTTTTTAACATTTTTGCGTGTATTCTCTATGGGACATGACTTTTTTTCAAAACTGGATTCTACATTCCCGTCTTTCGCGACCAATATCTTCTTCGTTTTAGCTTCGTTTACGCTGAACTTCGAGTATGTTGTAGCTGAGACAATAAGCTATCTCAAATGAGCCCTTGATTATGTCTTTAATTTTAGTTCGACCAGCCCACCTATACTTGTCTCTAAACAAGTATTACAATTCTAGTTTATTATTATTCTTTATTTTTCTTATTTCCAATCACTTTTTTGTTAGCAAGAATAACTTGAAAATGGCTCAATCAAGTGCCTTGAAATTTGGCACACACTATTATAGGCATATGGACAAAGCAAAATAAGGTTTTGAACCCTGACCTTGACTGATGACGTCATCTAAGGCGCCATTTTGTAAAATTTTCTGAATATCTTCTCATGATCATATCTTCATAACGAAAAGTTGTTTCTCATTCATATTTATCATGATCAAGGTCAATATCCGTCCGGTCAATTTCAGGTCAAAAAAACGCGCGCGCATGCGTACGTGCGCGCGTCAGCGCGCGCGCAACATTTTAAAATGTTCAAAATCGTCGCAAATTCAATTTTGGATACGTTTTAGGCCATTTTAAGCATTTTACGAAAAAACGCGCACACGCGCATGCGCGCGCGTTTTCGCGCGTACGAGGGCAATTTTGCAACAAGAGAATCGCCGAACTTTTCTCTGTTATCATATTTAGCCCATCTTTCCAAGCATTTTGATACCTTGTTCACCTTTTTCTGACTAGTAAAAACGCAATGAGCTTCCGTTCAAGAAACATGTCCGTGCGCGCGAGCTCTTGTAATACATAGCAATATATGGGCAAAAACATGCCTATACAAAATTCATTGTAACTCTTCAGAATGGATGGGAACTCCCAAGTTTTTTTTCATATTTGGATAGATTATGAGTCGGAGATATGATTTCATGTCTCATTTGACCCTCAATTAACTCATGGCGTCATCATAATGGCCTCCGAACTCAAAATTTCAATTTGCATATTATGACGTCAGCATATTTTTGGAAAATTTATTGTATCTCTGTAAATATTGATCGATTTTCTTCCAAATTTTGATATGTTCTATCTGAGAAAGGCAATCATGGCGTATTTTGTGCGATTTAAGGAGGTATGTCATTTTTTCACAATTTTGCGTGTATTCTCTATGGGACATGACTTTTTTTTTTCAAAACTTGGATTCTACATTCCCGTCTTTCGCGAGCAATATCTCCGTCGTTTTAGTTTTGTTTACGCTGAGCTTCGAGTATGTTGTAGCTGAGACAATAAGCTATCTCAAATGAGCCCTTGATTATGTCTTTAATTTTAGTTCGACCAGCCCACCTATACTTGTTCTAAAACAAGTATTACAATTCTAGTTTTTTTTTCATTTTGGCCGACCTCGCGGCCCACCTGAATGAGGTCCGCGGCCCACCAGTTGGGCCGCGGACCACTGAGTTGAGAAGCACTGCTCTAAATGAGGTGTGGTCATTACTATCCAACAATAAGAATTTAGGTACTATAGTGTGTCTGTTTACCATTCTGATTAGTCCTGCCCCGCGTATTTGCGCGCGTAACGCAAATGAATAGGTAACATATCGTTTTACACAGGTGTTCATTCCTGATACATTCTTCAACACACTCCATCAATTTGGATCATTGTTGAATCATAAGGACGGAGCTCGCGCGCGTCAAAATCAAAATTACGCGCGCACGCAAATTGGCAAAATGTGGGTAAAAACATACCTTTTTTAAATTCGCCATAACTTTTTCGGAAAGTCAATAAACCCCCAATTTTGGTTCGATATTCGGAACGATTATAAAGTTTTAGATTCGAATTCTATACCTTATTTATGCCAAGTAAATGTTATGACGTCATCATATTAAGGGCTAAAGTTGAAAATGCGAATTTTAACCGATTTTATTACCTTTTGAAATCGTATGAACCGCGGACATCCGTCCATATCTCGCTTATTTTCCATCGATTTTCTCTCAGATTTTGATATGTTGTAGCTGATGTTATGCTCCTATAAGGAATCATCCAACAATTTGAATATAGGAACTATAGTATGTCTCTATACAATTGTGATAAGGCTGCTGCGCATCACATATACTGTAGATTGGGCAAATGCAGACTGCAATCATTTACTCATTATACTATATTCGTGGAATCTGTCAAGTGAATAAGGGTTGGTTTTGTCTTACAACCTGTGACTCGAGATCTAACTGTCGCTTGGGTTCGAATCAAGGGAATATTTGTGGTACTTTCTATTTTCTTTTTTTTCGGGGGGGCGGGGCATCTGATATTATTTATATAATGATGTAATAGTTATTTTTGGAATCATCCTTTTATCATAACAAATCATAACAAATTTAGTATAACCTTAATTCGTCAAGGTGACGAATTTAAAGTCTATTTTCTCATAGACATTATGAAGTAAAATGGAAAATGCAACATGCTGAATCATGAAAAGCTCTAAGAAAAACTCTGCCTCGGCGCATTACAAGTGTATTAGTGATGATGTGATATGATGGTCAGTACTAGTGTGTATGTGTACCGCATTTCTGTATCGCACCAGGTACTGAAAAGCTGAAATATTCTTTTTTTATGAGTTGAATACTTTTCGTCGGTAATTTATTGTCTGTTGAAGGCTTATCGTCATTCTAAAAGCTTGTTATTTGCATTGCCATGTTCAGAATTGGAGCCATTGAGCGACCAGAGGCAACATGTTTGATGCCTTGGTCGCTAAAGCGCTAATTTTGTGGTCGCTATATACAGATTTATAAATATGTGTGACGGACCCGAATAGGGGTGGTCGCTGGTCGCGTAAGGCAGTGGGTAGTCTCATTACGCAGGTCCCCGGTTCTCTGGTGGTGGGCTCGGGGTTGTGGGGGGGGGGGGGGATGGCGGATTAGAGCGCGGTCGTTATGAGCATGTGGTCCCATTGGCAGGTTTGACTGTATTATAATTGGAAGCGCGCGTTCCTTAACAGTTGGACCGACCATAATCTGGATATTGTGTTTTACTATGTCACTTGTTAAAAACATTTTAATCATTTATTATCATTCGGAACACCACAGTAAGCTAGACTTTTTCAGTGTTCCAAATAAATACTTTGACACATAGGCTGTTATGTTTATCGTAGTCAGCGTAGACTTGTAGTACCACCGTGTGTATGACATCAACAAATAGAGACCCCTACAATATATCATATATTTGGGATGCTACAAGCCGCATTATGCACACTAATTCTTGCAGCCCGTGCCCAACATGCAAGGAAAAACAAATCAACATCCCAGTAGACCATGTCCACCGACCTATTCACCGGCTAATTCTGAGATTTGTTAATCAAAATATTTTGTGAATTGGTAATCGGCTGTTGTCTCACCATGGCTACACAAGTACCCAGTGTCAGTGCACCACCAACCAACAATCGGCATGAAGCGGCTTTTCGGTGCTGTACTTCTTGGTATAAGATCCAATGCGCATTGTATTGTTTTAAACCCATCAAGTTGCCCCAATTTGATACGAACCCATGACTCCCAGCTCAAGTAATTAAGGATATGAAAATGGCCCTCCCATGGGGTGAGGCGGAGCGTGCCATGCGCTCACGCTGGTAGTTCGACATCTAGAGATCGCTCTGCCAGATGTGTCCGACATAACTGTGTACTTCCCGACTGACCTCATACTCTAGCATCATGCAACATGCTCTGTCCCTATCTATAAACCCAGCATGGACACGCAAAATGATATGAATTCGCAATATACATGCATTGCAGGACGCGTCCGGATTAGCTGACAGGAATGCTCCATGTGGATTGGAATTAAGTACATTTTAAAATGATTTATTATTGATAAATGCAGTATAAACAAATACAGGACAAACCCGACCTACTACGGGGATTACATAATGATGGTGAATTATGGTGAAATATTCCATCATATTGACAGGAAAATGGTGGAGAGTGGTACACTAGTACCATCACTGATGCTAAACCGGTGTCCCTAGGTTACGCACTCATTTGCACTCAATTCATACAAGCATCCGATCACCTATTTTTAGAGCCCCCTGGACCCGCATGAGACAAGCATGTAATCTACCTGTGTGGGGTCGAGTTCATCATGCAGGAGCTACTTGGATTAGATCACTGGTTTGTTTTTTCAGTACGGTATCAGGTCACTTATGGGCACAGATTAGTGTGACCCTTGTTGGAGCAGGTCTTCCTAAGTATTAATAAAGACCCGCAATGCATAGTTCGGAGGTATGCTGAATGGTGGGAAAGACTTTTATGCACGTATTTTTTGGGAGGGGGGGGGGGAAAATGCCCTCAATGTAATTTTGGGGCTAGAATTACTCTTGCCCCCATGGTTTTTCGTATCCTAGACTTCCATAGGAGCAATGTATAGTTTTTCGGCTGCAACCTACCTGCTGCTATAGTACCAATGGTACCCTTTATCCGCCAATCTCTCCCGCCCGCCCAAATGGCGCTAATTTGTTAGACGCCCATCTTGGCTATTGGCGGATGTGAAGATTGCGGTCGACCTCAGTAATATTTCGTCTCCCACAGAAAAATACTTGCAATTTCAATCGGTTTTAAACTTGTTGTGGAGACTCTGGCTCTAATAGAAGATTTGGCTCCTGAGGTAAGCCAGGGGACTTCAAATTCATCAGAGCCTCATTATACAGAAGCGTATCCTAAAAACCCCGGTACCCCCCCTCTGAACCCAATTTTTTCAAAATTACATTTTGATATAGTAGCGATTTCTCAAGCTCCGATGGCATCAATGACCCAATGGTCTCATCTATCAAGTGCCACTAACTAAACAAATTTTGCGATCCAGCCCCCCATCGTTCCCGCTTGGTGCCGGAACACTGACTGTTTTTGTAGCAGAGTGGTCAAAAATGACTTGCAGCCATATCTTGAAAGAAGAGGGACAAATAACCCCGCCCCGCCACCGCCAACTTAGTACCTCCCCATTCAAACCCCTTGCTCTTCTGCACATGAATTTAGATTATTTATGTAGTGTAATCATTTTGAGAGCAAATTTTCTATCCTAATTTAAATGAATTCATTGCTTTATGCATTGGGTTCGAATAAATAAGCCATCAGATTGATAGATAGCTAAAGGATTTGCATCGTTAATGACAAAATGTCCAGCCCTGTCCTCATTAAGCGATGATCAATCCTTTCATTGAGTGTGAACACATACAAAAGATGACCCGATGCATGCATGAACGGTATATTCATGTTGATAGATTGATGGGCTGATTGGATTGATAGATTGATGGATTGATTGATGGATTGATAATGGATTTGATGGCTGGATGGATTGGATGGATGGATGGATGGATGGATGGTTGGATGGATGGATGGACATGGGGTGGGTGGATGGATGGATGGCATGGCTCTGGCTAGCATGGCTGGCTGGTCTGGCATGGCTGGATGCAGGCATGCAGCAATCGATGGTGGCATTGCTGATTTGCTGGATTGATTGATGGACTGAAAATTGATCGATTAAATGATAGATTGATGGATGGATGGCTGGATCGATTGCTTGCATCTAGCACTTGGTAGCATTACTCCTTGATTGATTGATGAATCGGTTGAAATGATTTTAAGATTAATTCGAATTTGGTACTATGAAATGGCACATGGACAGGCTGTGGTTTTTGATGGTGTCTGTGCTTTAAAAAAGATCTGAATACCATCTGTCTCTCACATGCCTACCAACCCATCGAAAATCAGTTAAATTATGATAGAAAATTCCCACAAAATAATTATTACACAATCATAAAATATTCCTAATACTGGCCACGCGCACAATATATTCCTGATGGCGAGACGAGTACCTGATCAGATCTGGGTTTAATTGTCCCCTCTTCTTACAATTTGGCGCACAGCCATTATTGACACTCTGTACAAAAACTGGTCAGTGTTCGCCCAAGCGTGAACAAAAATTTGTTTTTGTTGGTGGCCCTTGATAGGATGAGACCATGGGGCCATCCATCCAAAATGAAAAATCTTTTTAAATAGATACAAATGTGATGATGACCAATTTGTAAACGCTTTTTTTTTGATACGCCCGGTATTGCCCTAATTATTCCGTTAGATTATATTTTTCCACATGCCCCTATATGCACCCTTGTGTAAAAACATGCAAAACTGAGAAACGAGTGATGTTATGCATTAACGCATCAGCAGCCAGTATCAGCCAGTATACCTTATTTCAACTGGAGTTTGGAGGGGTGGGGGTCAGCCTCCCGAAGCATCTGTGCACTACTGGAGCAAGGTTGCCTGAGAATGTCCCCTTTCTGGTTTCTCTGTCTCAGTTGCTGCAGTTACTCGCTTGGGTCAGGAAGTCCATGATGTTCATTGGCGTAATGAACTGCATTTCGATCAAAGTCAACAAATTCGGGAAGTCCATGATAGTGATCTATTGATATTCATAATTAGTCTCAAGGACATCAGCTTCATCTTCACTGACATCATCTTCCATCTTCACTGACATCCTTCTTCATCTTTCACAGACATCATCGTCAATCTTCAATCACATCATCTTCATCTCCGTGATCCTTGCCTATCTCTTTCCAGAGTAAGATACTGTAAAATAATATAAAATACAGTATGAATGAATAGAATAACCTTAGGTTGATAAGCTTTTAGTCTGATGGCATTAAGTCCCATAATGCAGCAGTTAAAATCCCACCAAAGCATTTTTGTGTATAACTGGCATGCTACCGTACTAAGAACACAATTATGGTCTAATAGAATTATAGTTATAACTAATACTTAATTTGGCATATTATCAGGCATCCCTACAATACTGTCTACGTAGCCCTTAAGGAACCCATTCCCGCTGTAGAGACCAAGTAGTAATCAAGCCTGTTTTTATTATTGTTCAATCGACTTGACTCGTTCTGTTTCAAAGCCTGTTACAAAGTTTTTGTAAACTAACTGAACGCAACTTATTACAATACGACATGAAGGTGTGGCATTGCCATTGTGAAACAGAGGTTAACATACATCGATGCCGATGGTGCGGACTGTCATAAGTGGAAGGCGCAAACAGCAATTAGCATTCAATATTTTCCCCCAAAATAAATAACAGAGTTAGGGTGGGCTTCTTAAAATACCTCCACTACAAATGCAAATGTCTGAAATCTAAAAGCTAATGGACCACCATTATTGTCGCCCAAATATGGGTCTGCCTGAATCAGGTCTTCGATGCCATCAAGAGACTTTCAATGAGTGCATAATATACTTTGTGTGTATACTAAATAGACTTAGCCCCCGTCTCAATGGTGACTCGGGACAAATGTGCACAATTTTCAAATTTCGCCACCAATCGCAAAAAACGGACAGACATCTTTGTTTTTAGGTGTCACTTTTCGTAACGGTGATTTTTCATTTAAAGTGGAGAATATTACTTGCCACTGGATAGCCATCAGTATATTTCATGTCCATCTTACCTGACTTGCAACGTGGTTAACTGGGGTTCTAACCAAAGAGCCTTCGGGAATGAGTCTCTAGATTTGAGTAGGGCCGTCCATTCAACATGAAAACCCCTATGGAGATGGCGTGGCAGGCAGAATCCCTGCCAATGAGGGGAAAACATGTAATACAATTTCAATATATCACAATCACAAGAAATATCTAAAATAGAAATAAGAATACAGTAATTGGATTGTTTTACATCTGAGTTGGATTTTCAATCTCACCTTATCTCGAAATTGGCGGTAGGCCCGATGGCCCGGGGCCAGTAAAAGTTGCGGTCCGGGGCCAGGTAAAAACATGGGAAAATGCCAAGTTTGGTGGCCCCGATCGGGACACCAAATGTTTTAAACCATAAGAAAGACACAGCAAGGAAGATAAATCGCAAGTTTGACACCGCTTAAAAAAACTCTCCCTTGAATTATCTACTTTCTTGCATGATAATCATGGTAAACTTAAACAACTTCCAGAGGTTGTGTATCACTAAAAGTAAAAGCATGGCTTATGCTGGTTTCTTAATTTCACACACACCCCCTGGAAACCTTTGCAACATGGAGAATATAAACATAGAGTCAAACCAATCCACAGCGGGAGTGTGCACATGCATGCTAAGACCTATCAAAACACATGACTGGTTTTTTACATTCAATCATGATTGCCAAAGTTCAGTGTTGCGATTATCGTCCGCGATCCATCAATAATGGGGAATAAATTAATCTTTCGGATCATTATTCATTTTTTTGAAGGTATTAGAAGGAATCATGTTTACAAGGTAGGAGACTTTGTGGCTACTTCGAACTATTTAAGGTTTAAAATAACAAAGATTTAGTGAAGTTCATTTCTCGATTGCCAATTTTATCTTAAGCTCTGCTCAGTCCCATGTGGTGCTTTTTTGTGTTGGTGATTTTATGGACTATAAAATAACAAAAATCGTACATGGAAAAAGGGCTAGTTTCATCAGTTGATGACGTCTTTAGATGAAACTGCTCGATTCTAGGTTAGGTTTTGTTTATTCACTGATGGATTTCTTTAGTGATGGTGATAATTTTAACACATAACTTCCATAATTTCACAATTAATGACCGAGTAGTCCATGACTCATGATGTTTTTCTTTTTTCCTTTTGTTTGTAAAATTTTTTTTCGGGCCACCAGAAAAAAAAAGATAATTTCGAGCATTGGAATAACAAATGAAGGCTAAACATTGCCCAGTACCCTGAAACTATGAATATGGTTATTGTATCTAATTTTACTTTTGTTTTTCCTTATTTTTCTCTTTTCGGGCCAGTAGATTTTTGGTTTCGGGCCACCTAAATGGGGAAAAATACTAATTTTACTGGCCCGACCGGGCCACCAGCAAAAAAAGTAATTTCGAGCGGCTTCATGCTTGGACAGGAAATTACTACATACAAGAGGTTTCGGGCACTTAATATTGATCCAATGGATCCCATTCTTAAATATGATCCTACATTGTCAGTTTGAAAATGAAAATACAACTCTGATGAGGGTGTGGATTGTTCTCCCTTCAAGACTCCAGTAAGTGAACATGACTGGGACTATTGTGAAATTGTATCAAAATACAACCAATGAAAGAGGATCTCAACTCTGCCAACTGAGCTAAACCACACCTATGCGCGTGGTCTCCCTTTTCAATTTTCAGATAAGGGTCAACTGAAATAAAATTGTGAGGTAATACCCACAACATTCTGATATGAATGCTGCAGTAAAATGGGAAAATCCAGACCAGAGCATTGGACGGGGAGGGAGGCATGGTTAGTACAAGTTATCTTGGGGGCCATCGACTAACATACATTTGCTTCACTTTGAAATTTATCCTGTGAAGAATGTTCCTTTGCATTTGGTATAGCCTACGCTCATATTACCAGTGTCATTAATTGCAGATTGCCTCTGCACGTAGGAACTGTGGCGACATGGGACTTTGTATGGGGGTTTAGGGGCGGGAGGCTGGGGGGTGGGAGAGCAAGGGCGGGTGTGTGGCAGGGCTGGGTCACAACTCCTGAATGCCAATTATAATACGTGTGTTTTTCGGTTTGCACCATGAGAAAGAGGAGAGGATTGGCGAGTCCTGGTGAGTCATGGAAAGGACTGTTTGTCAGTCCCAGAAAGGACTGTTGTGATAGCCCTTGAAAAGGACTATTGGGATAGCCCTGAAAAAAAAAACCTGGTTGTATTCTTCTAGGAGAGTCCATAAAAAGAACTGTATGGTATTCTTAGAAAGGAATGTTGTGATAGTCCTGAAACGCTCTATTGGGATAGTCCTGGAAAGGACTATTGGTATAATTCTTTATAGGATAGTGGATAAAGGGACATTTGTAGTCCTAGGAAAGGATTATTCATAGCCCTAGAATGGACTGATGGGAACTGTTGGGGATACAAAAATTATTTGGCACACAATTGGTCGGTTTATCATAATATTCCATTTTGTTTTACGTTCTGTGGGACATAACCATCTTAATCGACCAACTGTCGACCAACTAGGACTGTCTGTGTGTGTGTGTGGTTATGAAATAAGATTGATATGCAGTGTTCACTGATAACACTATGCAAACCCAAAGCATGGATGTTTGCATTGGAATACGGTATAAATGCAAGAAGAGCTTAAAACATCCAAATTAAAAGGATCTAGAACACTGTTGACCATGTGCAAAAGTGATGAATTCTTGATGCAAAGTATATTGTTGTTTTTAGGATATGTCCACAAGGTATCGTTGTAAAATGTCAAGTCGAATGGGACGTTGCATGGCCGAGTAGTAATAAGCAAAAATGCAAAGTGATATTCACTAATTCACTGCCTTCACTTTGTACACGGTTTCCAAAACTCCCACGGAGTTTTTATTATCTGAACACTTCAATCGTACATATCTTTGTAACGAAAGGAAAATTTTAAAAACCGAAACCTGTCCCAATGATTTTATGTCAATACGAATACAAGTAGGTATGCAGTGAACCGCTATAATTCAAATCGGATTGTTAGGATTTGGACAATGTTACTGAGTCCCCACTTAAGTCGGAGAGTCATAATTAAACAAAATTCCTAGGTCCAAAAGTCAGGATAGGTGATAGTCGGACATTCCATTGATCGCCTTATCGTACAAGGGGAGTCACCAACGTAGAATTACGTTTGTGTGTGTGTTGTGGTGTGTGTGTGTGTGTGTGTGTAATGGATTGTGGAATACAGATTGTAATGCGTGTTCACTGATCACACAACGTAACACTATATGTATTTTAGCTACGAGGAAGCAAGGTTGCAGAGGACAGTAAAACACAAGATAAGGTGTTTGTTTGTTTGTTTTTATTTCCAAAATTCAAATATACAAACAAGTTTGACAAAAATAAAGATATTACAGTAAGTAGGGTATACAAAGTGTAGAAAATCGGTTAGAAGAGCGCATTGCAGGACCTTTTTTTCAAAATGTTGCCTGTTCTTCAATGGGGTCCAATGAAAACAACATATTAATTTACATACAATAGCTGCAATGTCGAATAATAGTATTTTACCGGTATATCCCCTAATCGGCTCCCGACACCACCCGCCCCGTCGGCACCAGCTAGCCAACTACCCCCTCCCAAGTCCTCATTACTATATTACCGAAAACAATAGCTTTATTGACATGCATACATTGGTATTAATGCTCCCAACTAAATGTAATATGTTTATCTTTCATATCATTTAAAATCTAACTCTTTTAAAATCTGTACTTGACCATGGGCCAAACTTCTTGATTGCCGAGTGTGCATATATACACTTCCACGATACATAAACTGTACGCTCACAATTCTGATGTTTTGGTTTAGGGGCAATAGTTTGTAGTCTTAGGGTTAGGGATAGGGTTAGGTTAAATAAACCTCTCTTTTCAAATGTACATGTGCCAAACCATGAAATATTCTATACATCAAAGATTACTATGCATTATTTGCCTATATTTAGTACATTTCCCAGTTTTTAAACTATATGAATTTATCTATTGTCCTGTTTATGTTCAGACAAATTTAAATTTAAGAATAATTCTCCCAACCTATGTTCTGTTTTTTTTTTGT